>PVJC01024012.1:0-17345 GCA_004026665.1 Murina feae | reverse complement strand
TTGACAGACATATGGGTGCCCCCTTGTAGGTAACTGACTGATTTTCTCTTGCTGCTTTTAAGATTCTCTCCTTGTCTTTTTGCCCTTGGCATTTTAATTATGATGTGTCTTGGTGTGGTCCTCCTTCGATTCCTTTTGTTTGGGGTTCTCTGCACTTTCTGGACTTGCAAGTCCATTTCTTTCACCAAGTGGGTGAAGTTTCTGTCATTATTTCTTCAAATATGTTTTCTATATCTTGCTCCCTATCTTCTTCTGGCACCCTTATAATTCTGATGTTGGTACGCTTGAAGTTGTCCCAGAAGCTCCTTACACTATCTTCATATTTTTGGATTCTTTTTTCTTTTGGCTTTTCCAGCTAGATGGTTTTAGCTTCTTCATATTTCATATCTTTGACTTGATTCTTGGGATCCTCTCATCTTCTGTTGGATTTCTGTATATTATTCTTTATTTCAGTCAGTGTATGCTTAATTTCTAGCTGGTCCTTTTTCATATTCTCAAGGGTCTCACTAAATTTATTGGCAGCCTCTATAATATTCTTGAAAAGCCTTATAACCGTGGTTTTGAACTCTATATCCAGTAATTTGCTTTCCTCCATTTCTGTCATTTGTGATCTGTTTCTTTGTCTCCGCATTTTGGCTGCTTCCCTGCATTGACAGAGTGGCTTTAATCAGCTCTGTCTATTGGGGGAGAACTTCTGTGCTGGAGACACCCTTACGGGGCAAGACTTTGCTTCAGTGAGGCTTTAGTGCCCACTAAGTCTGCCCCCTGAGTGTGTCCCTTATGAGTCTGAGGAGTTGTAGACTGGGTGGTCCCACTATGACCACTGGGCACACAGTCCCTTGGAACTCCAAGGAGGTGGTATTTTAGCTTCTGCCTGGGGCTTCCCAGCCTTTTATATGCAAAAGTCTCTGCGAGCAGCTTCGATGGGGCAGGGTCTCGGGGAGTCTACAGGGCAGAGCAACCAGCTATGGCCATTTCTCAGCCCTGCCCTAAGAGGCACTGGGTTCCAGTGACCCTCAGCACCACCGAGAGAAAGCCGCTCTGAAGATCCTCCCAGTGCCAGATGGTGCCAGACAGTCCAGCTCCTCCCTGTATGATTCTGAGTCCCCAGAAACTCACCTGGAACTGGAGTTCAGAGCTGTCGGGAGCTTGTGCCTCCCTCTGGTACCAGGCTTTTCTGTGAGCCCCTTCGCGCGCGCCTCCGTACCTCTGCACTTTATTTCCACACCTCCTCTGCATCTCAGTCTCTTTCTAGTTGTAGAATTTCCACTCAGCCAGCCATCCTGTGGGTCTGGGTGGTGTCTGTTTTTTCTTTTCGTTGTGGTTTTGAAATAGTTGTGCCCAGCAGCAATTCCAGTGTTCACCTATGCCGCCATCTTGGTTTCTCCTCTTTAATACATTTTTATTGATTTTTTACAGAGAGGAAGGGAGAGGGATAGAGAGTTAGACACATTGATGAGACAGAAACACCCATCAGCTGCCTCCTCCACACTCCCCACTGGGGATGTGCCTGCAATCAAGGTACATGCCCTTGACCGGAATCAAACCTGGGACCCTTGAGTCCACAGGCTGATGCTCCATCCACTGAGCAAAACCGGTTAGGGCTGGACTATGTTCTTAAAAGTGTTATGATATAAAACAGGGTACATTTTACATTCCCATAATAGAGAAACTGATAACCTATTTTTAATATATGAGAGAAGATTGCTTAAAATAACAGGATTTTCCCTCCAGAAGGGAATCTTAACATGGCTGACTTGGTATATAGTAGCATTAAGCTTTCCCTGAATTGACAGAATAAAATTTGGTATATTTTTATAAGTGCATGTATGGATGGGAAAGGGTTGGGGAGGGTCAGTCTGTCGATTCTTAACTCCTTCCCCTCCTCCCCTTGAGGGACAGATAAAACAGGTACCACACGCTGTACACACTTTAAGCAGAGATAAAAGAGTGTTCTTGGTGCCTGAAGCAAGGACAAATGTCCCCACATTAGGGGCTGAGTCCTGCCCAGGTTGTGTGGGCTCTTCATCTCTTGGGAAGGAGTGTCCCAGGCTCAAGGGTTATTCTAATGTGACTGAGTTGAGTTGAAAGACCACACATAATGGCCCCTCCCAACAGTAGGAATATGTGTTTTTGGTAACAAAATTTTATGCTAAATCCTTCAGACACTGAAAAGCCATAGCCACCCTGGACAAGTCAGAAGAACCAGAGTTGAAAGCTCAAAAATGACTGAAGTAGTTGGCAGAAGCTTGTGGGTAGAGGGAAGAATGGGAGATGTGGACCTTGCAGGCTGCAGCTGTGATCCCTAAGGCCTCACCCGTATTCAGAGTCCTAGGGCATAAGTCTACAGGGTTATTCTTGGTTTTCCTGGCACTTTAGCCACCACAAGTGCCTTAAGCTGCTTTTTAAACATTCTTTTCCATTTACATCTGTGCTTTCTATTCATGTAACTGGTATTTCTCTTGCATAAAGAAATTGGGTTGGTGTACAACCTATATGGAGGAATTCTAACATTTTATAAAATCATATGTTTCAATAAAACAACCTAAATTAAGAACACAGCCTACCAATTTAAAGGCCAAACCTTTTAAAATTAATATACATTTAGTTAATTATAATGAGAATTCCAGTGTTTGTTTTTTTTTTTGGGGGGGGGGATGAACTGAGCGACTTAAATATTATTTGAAGAATAAATGTGATTAGGCATCAGAATTATTATAAACATAAACTAGTAAGGCCAGACCTGCCCTACCAGGTATGAACACCAACGATAATGCTGCTATTAAAAAAATAGGACACAACTGTTCCAGGAAAATCAGTGGATCAGCACAACCCTTATTCATTTGCCATTTTCCAGCAGAAAGCAAATTCACACTCTTTTCTTTCAAAGCTAACAATGATTAGAGGAGAAAAGTAATGTTTCCGCTTGGTTTAACATTCCTGAGGGAAAAGTTTCTGAACTATCAACAGTTGCAATAAATTTATGTTCAAGAAACCTGCAGTCATTCGGAGGATCAATAAAGAATTGATAAGGGACTGCAGTGAACTAAGAAGCGTTGATCGACATAGGCTGTCACACATCCTAACTGTTCCTCTACTCTCAACTCCTCTCTCTTGAATTTGCTATGAATTTAACTTAATATCTTTCTCATGGAATTTGGTCTCAGAACATTTACAATAATTCACATACACAATAATGTACATGCACAATAATGAAATTAATCTTTTGTAAACAAAAAAACAAACAAACCCAGGATATATATTTTTCTCTACGAAAGAGATATTTGGAAGATAACACAATACTGTTTTTTAACTCAATTTTTTGAAGGGTTTCAGCCCTGTAAGCTTACCGTTTGCCTGATAAGCAAGGTAGTGCAAACCATGTGTTTCCGAGAAGGGTGGACGCAGCTTAGCTTCTGCATTCGTGTTCTCACCTCTGGAGCTTGCCTGACTGGACCTCTTTCTATCAGCCCTTTCTTCACATTCCAGAGGTTTCTGTGAGATATCTGAACGAGGCAGCAGGGCCTAGCTAATCTCTAGGGATCTGTTCTGCTCTTTTCTTTTATTCATTACCTTTTTCATCTCTCTCCCTCCTCCCTCCCTCTTGTTGTGTGTGTGTGTGTGCGTTAAAAAAATTATATGTACTCTCTACTTTAGGTGCTCAATAAACCCCCATTCTATGTCTTCAGATGCCATAAATCCAGAGTCGCCCTGTACTATATGCAGAAGGATCAGAATCAGATCAGGATGTGTGCAAGAGGGAGGAGGACAAAGGCAGAGTGGCAGGGAGAAGGGAGGAGGGGAAGGAGGACTGGAGATTGGAGAGCCTCCACTTGTGGTAGGCTGCATTTTTAAAAGCTCAGCTCTCCGATGCAAGTGAAGCCCTGTTCTGTCCCTCAGGTCTCACTGCCTAGTGACCTCTCTGTCACTCCCTTGTTAAAACCAAAACCCTTTTTATTTGATGGCTCATCAGTTTATTATTCCCTTAATTCTTAGAGATGGGAAACATGACTGAGCTCAACAAGTTGAAAATGAATTTCTAAACAAGCACATTTTTAAATTGTATTTTTCACTTGCAGTTTACCTTCACTATCCTATTTCTACTACTCTCTGTTTCTCAATTCTGGCCTCTTCCTGTCCTAGTTTCGGGTGTACAGCATACTTTACAATGTGGTTCCCCCCTCACCCCCATATTTCCAGTATCCACCTGGTACCATCCATAGTTATTACAATACTAGGGGCCTAGTGTACAAAAATTTGTGCACTCCGGGAGGTGGGGACGGTCCCTCAGCCCGGCCTGTGCCCTCTCGCAGTCTGGGACCCCTCAGGGGACATCCATCTGCTGGCATGCCTGGCTAGCCTGGGTGAGGGGCTAATGGCTGTTTACAGGCTGGCCAAATCCCCCAGTGAAGTCCCTCACCCGATGAGGGTGTGCAGCCTGGGTGAGGGGTTGAGGGCCATTTTCAGGCTGCCCACAGCCCCTTCAGGGTTTGGGTTCCTACTGGGGTACCTGGGCAGCCTGGGTGAGGGGCTAAGGGCTGTTTTCAGCCTGCCCACAGTCCCTTCAGGGTTCTGGTCACTATTGGGGTACCTGGCCAGCCTGGGTAGGGGCTGAGAGCTGTTTTCAGGCTGCCTACAGCTCCCATTGACCCAACGTCCCAGCTGGAATCAGGTTTCTGGGGTTTATTTATCTTCTATAATTGAAACTTTGTTACCTTGAGCCAAGGCCTAGGCAGGTAACAAAGCCTCCTGTTTGCTTTAACTCCGTGGCTTCTATAATTGAAACTATGTTGCCTTGAGCAGAGGCCCAGTGGGCTGAGGCAAGCAGTTTCCTCCAGACAGAAACCTCCTGTTTGCTCTAGCTCCATGGCTGCTGGCTGCCATCTTGGCTGGGTTAATTTGCGTACAGTCACTCTGATTGGCTGGTGGGTGTGGCTTGGCTTGTGGGCATGGCTTAGGTGTCTCGGAGTGATGGTTAATTTGCATATTACTCTTTTATTAGATTAGATTACTGACTATACTCGCTATGCTGCACTTTACATCCCCAGGATTGTTTTGTAACTACCAAGTTATACCTCATATTCCCTTCATCTTTTTCATTCATCCGCCCTCCCAACTCCTCTCTGGTAACCATCAGACTGTTCTTCAAAAAGCCTCTCCATTTCTTGCGCTAGCAGGTTTAGCTCAGTGGATAATGTGTCAGCCTTCAGACTGAAGGGTCCCAGGTTCGATTCTTGTCAAGGGCACATGCCTGGGTTGTGGGCTCAATCCCCAGTAGGGGGTGTGCAGGAGGCAGCCAATCAATGATTCTCTCCCATCATTGATGTTTCTCTTGCTCTCTTACTCACCCTTCCTCTCTGAAATCAATTTAAAAAATACACACACACACACACACACACACACACACACACACACTAGAGGCCCATTGAATGTATTTGTGTAAGGGTGGGTTCCAGCTGGCCCAGCCCCAATCAAGGCAGATCGGGGCTGGGCCTTTTGGGAGGAGGAGATGGCAGGAAGTTGGCCAGCTGGCCCACCTGGATCAGGGCCTGATCAGTGCTGGGTCTGCTGGAGGAAGGGGCCACAGGCAATTGGCTAGTGGGCCCTGTCCCTCAATTGGGGTTAGGGGACTGATTGGGGGAGGGACCAGCTGGCTCCAGGATGGGTGGGTTGGGGGGGGGGCTGTGAGTGGTGGGCCAGCCGGCCCCAGGAGGGGTGGATGGGGGGTGTTGATCAGAGGCCAGAGGCCTAGGGGAGGGGCCATGGGTGGGTGGCCGGCTAGCCCTGCCTTTGATTGGGATCGGGGAGCCCATCTGGGGTGAGGCCGAGTAGGGGTAGGGGCTGTGGGTCAATCAGATTGGTAGGGGTCCATTGGGGCATAGCCGGCCAGCGGGGGCTTCAGGAGGTTGGCTGGCCAGCCCTGTACCCTATTGAGGAGGGTGGTGATCAAGGGCGGGCTGGCCAGGGGGAGGAGCTGTGGGCCTATCATGGTGGGGTGGGCAGCTGGTGGTGGGGAAAGGAGGGGACATTTGGGCAGCAGGCCCAGCTCTTCATCGAGGTGGGAGAGTCCAGTCAGGAGCAGGTTGGCAATGGGAAGGGGCCGCCAGGTTGGCCACTGGCCCCACCCCCTGATCGGGCTGGTTCACCAGCCACAGTGAGCATCATAGCGACAGTTGCTGAGTCATTATGGCCAAGAGGTGCTCTATGCATCTTCTAGGAACCAGTTGTTTGGTCGTTTTGGTCGTGACACCTCTTGGCCTTTTATTATTATGACTTTTAAAAAGCCTCTCCCTTTCTTAACACACTCTTTAGATTCTTTTGTGCCCATGTCCTACTCTAATAAATGGGAAGGCCCAACTGTAAGACAAAATTTGCAACATTATGAAAAACCTGGGTCTCACTGTGTAGAATATTAAGTCCCTCGAATGTGCATCTTGCTTAACCAGCTTAGCTCTGCGACCTTATTTACTCACTAATTCTCTTTCATTTCTCTCTTTCTATTTCTGCTACTCTTTGTTTCTCAATTCTGGTCTCCACCCGTCCTGGGCATTTCTCTCACTATCTCGTAGTCTGCAGGGATAGAGGGAAATACATATTTAGAGAAGGGAAAGGTCATTGGGGTCTTTACACGTAATTTAAAATTAATTTTCCCTTTGAATATTCAAACATCAGTTTCACAGTATTTTTTTAAATCAAATTTAAAAGGATAATTGTAGAAAGGGTTTTATTGCTTTCCCCATTTGGGAAACAAGTCAACAAACAAATTTTCATCTCATTGAAAATTTCCAAAAATCTGTAACCATCATGTTCTTACTACCTGTAGGGTCTTTTGAAATATAAAGCTTATTGTAAGTGATGTTATCTACTTCAGTACATTTTACCCACTATTATTCTCTCTATTTGCAGTATACGAACCTTTTCCAGTGAGCATGGGTTTCTTCTGGGGGAAAAAAAAAGCAACTTCGTAAATATAAGAATACTAGGGGCCCAGTGCATGGATTCGTGCACCTTGAAAGGAACTGTGGTACTGCAAGGCTATGGTAGGCACAGGGGCATGTCTCGGCTCATCCTCCGTGCCCCCACCTGGCCCCTCCCACTGTGATCCCCAGTCCCCTGTCTGCTGGCAGCCCTGCTCCCACCACCACCGCTCCCACCGACTGACAGTGCTGAGCGATTGGGGCTGGCGCTGCCAGCGGGTGCGAGCAGTGGCTGCTGCCCCAATAGCCACTCAGGAGCAGGGGCAAGTGGAGAAGCCCTCAGGGATGATCAGGGCCGGCAGCCACTTGCTCACACCTGCTGATGGTGCCAAGTGATTGGGACTGGCGCCAGCTGTGGATGTGAGTGGAGCCTGTGCTGGAGGTGGGTGTGAGTGGTGGCTCTGGTGCCAGCAGTGGGCGGAAGTGGGGCTGCTGCTGGCAGTAGGTGTGAGCGCCAGGCAGGACCATGGTGTGCAGGAGCAAAGAATTTGAGTAACCGCCAGAGGCTTGCCCAATGACAGCAACCGGTGCCCTGCCTTGGTCTGGTGCCCCTGCTCACCTGCTCCACCATCCCACTATGGCCAATGCCCACCATGTTCTGCAAACACCCGCTGGTGGTAAGTGCACATCATAGTGACCAGTTATTTGGTTGTTCTGTTGTTTCAGTTGTTCCGCCATTTGGTCTATTTGCATATTAGCTTTTTATTATATAGGATATTCTTGGCATAAAATAGAGGTATAATTTTTTAAAATTGAGCTTTTGGACATTACTTAAAATATTGAAGTTTTTGGAATTTCTGAAATGAAGGGAAGAATGTAAGATACTGATTTTATTCCCCTGTGGATATAAACTATTTACTATTTCTCTTTAGCTTTGTTTTTGTTCTCTAAAAATGGATTTTTTCCCCCAGAAGTTTTTCTTGAAGTCTCTGGTTGAGACAATATTTCAGGAAACTAGTTTCTTGCCTTTAATCTCTTTCTACAGTTGATGTCATTGCTTCATTATTTTTTAGTATAATTCATAGAAATGCTTTCTTTTTCAAAACGATTACATAATTTCCCTAATTACAGTCTAAAATAAACACTAATTTTTATTATTTGACTTTTACTTTTTAAATAAATTATCATAAAATTTTGGAAGCAAATTTCCTGACCAAATTTTGATAGGAATCATTGCTTATGGTTATTACATCAGTTTCTTCATTTTTCAATCTTTGTGTCATGCATTTTTATCCCATGTTCATTCTTCATGTGTACTATGACCTTTTGCATACACTTGTAAGTATTTTAAACAAGCTGTTCTATGAATATGAAAAGGCAGCCCCTGCGAAGGAAAGCTTAACTCACAGCAGAGAACAACAAACAGTACTGAGAATCCATGCTTTCAAAAGTAAAGAAAGAGGTGGAGGGATGTGCTGGTTAAATTTCAGTGGAGCTTATTATTTGCTTTTCTTCGTCTTTCCATGTGTCCCTTGGTAGCATCTACATCTGCATTTCATTTGTGGGAAGTACAGGGGCCCTCAGTATCCAACTCCACTTTGCAACCTCACCTTCTGATTCAGTGTTTTTTGGTTTTTTTTAAAATACTTTTTTTTTTTCCAGAGAGGAAGAGAGAGGGTTAGAGAGTTAGAACCATCAATGAGAGAGAAACATCGATCAGCTGCCTTGTACACACCCCCTACTAGGGATGTGCCCGCAACCAAGGTATATGCCCTTAACTGGAATCGAACCCAGGACCCTTCAGTCCACAGGCCGGCACTTTATCCACTGAGCAAAACTGGTTAGAGCTGATTCAGTGTTTTTAGAATACATCTCAAAAGGTCTGAATGACTCAACAAATATCTACCATTCCTTTCCTTTTCTCTCAAAACATGGATTATTTCCCCCAAGTTATTAGTTAAATCCTTGTGAAATATTACCCCAGGACTATAGAAACAGATTATCTGTATTTTATATTGTGTGTGTGTGTGTGTGTGTGTGTGTGTGTGTGTGTGTGTGTAAGGGGCAGGGGTTTAAATATTAAGGCACCAAGATAGCCATCTCTCACGCTTTGGTGATTCTTTTTGAGTTGTATTTATTTTCTTTAAGTCCAAGAAATCACATTTTTATGATTAATTTTGTTATGTAAGTGCCTTTTCTTTCTGCCTGGGTGAGGCTCACTCATCCCTGCGGGCTTACTAGTAGCTGAAACGCCAGTCCTAGTCAGGAGGCGATGAATATAGCTGACACTTGAATCCTCTCTCATGAAACTTCTATTATGGTTATTTATATCTAAATAAGATGTCAAGTTCTTGTGTCCATGCTCCTTTAAGGCAATGGCTATATGTTTCTCCTTCCTTTCTCCTCTGAGGGGAAGTGATGGGACACAGTGATCGAGGGCAAGGGTTTTCAATGTAGGTAGACATGGGTTTGAAGCTCAGGGGCTTGTCCGCCCACACATAACCTCTCTGAGGCTTGATAACTGGCAGATAGTTATAAGAAATAAACGAAGTGGTCCAAAGTATCTGTGATGTTAGGTCTTAAATAAATTAGTATATTCTCTTCCTGTCTCTTGTGGCACCTGTGCATAGGCTAGCATGTAATAGATATGAAGCCACTTTCTATTGAGTGGGTGAAATAATAGAATTTCAATCCATTATATAACCTTAACAAATATAATTTATAGTTACTGTGTTACTTCTTTTATTCGATTTAAAATATCCTAAGAATTGGTTTGACTTCCATTGCATTTATGCCCGTGGTTAAACGACAGTCTCTGAAGTTTACCCGAAATCACCCATGATTTCTTCCCTGGGATGTCTTCTGCACTGGTCCTGGGTGGCTTTAGGCTCTAGCGCGCTTGATGATGAACTTGGCATGCTTCCAAGTGAAGCCTCCTAATTTTAGAGTCAAAATGCTGAGAGAACAAACCACAGATGTGCATTGAAATATGCACAGTATGAGTACAGAGCGTTTTCTACGAATTATAATAAGAAAGGTCTTTAACCTAAAGATGTTGTTTGAAAACTTAGCATATTTCATTTTTTTCTTTGAATAACCCAAGAACACTACCTTGCTTTTCCCACATCACATTGGGCTTTGAGAAACTAAAAATATTTTATCAAAACATTTGTTCTCCAAGAGTAGTCTAAAGCTCTCATACTTTTATAGGTAATAATAGATTTTAAATATTATATCCAACTCAAAAGGAGCTTTTCTTTCTATATTACATAACACAAAACATTTTTGCACTTTTTAATTCAATTACTCTAATAATAACTTTTATAAAATCTCTTTTTTTCTAAAAGGAGGTCAGAAAAATAAAAGCTAATATAATGGCCCTAACCGGTTTGGCTCAGTGGATAAAGTGTCAGCCTGCGGACTCAAGGGTCCCAGATTCGATTCCGGTCAAGGGCATGTACCTTGGTTGCGGGCACATCCCCAGTGGGGAGTGTGCAAGAGGCAGCTGATCAATGTTTCTCTCTCATCAATGTTTCTAACTCTCTATCCCTCTCTGTGAAAAATCAATAAAAGATATTTTTTTAAAAAAGATAATATAATGAGGTTAGAATCTTCACTATTGCTAGAGTCCAAACTTTTTCAAGGACTTGCTCTTCGTCTTCTGTTTGCTCTATCCACTATTCATCTCTCCATGTGGAAGTTGGGCCATTTGTTAATTCAATATGTATTTACTGAGATCTACTTATACAAAGAACTAATTATATTTGTAGCTTTAGATGAAGATATGCATAGAATATTTAGCTTTACCTGTAGGTGAATGTGAGCATCTCTGCCTTGCACTCTCGGAATATTTTACACCTCACAGAATAGTTTCCTTGCCTATGTGGTGTACCAGTTAACTATGAGCTTGTCTCTTACCTCCTACGAGACTAAATGTGTTGCAAGAAGCTTTCATTGTTGTAACCCTGGTAGAGCCTAACTCAGCTCCTGGCCCCTATTTGTGTCAAGAATCTGTCGAGCTTAATGGAGTGTGTAGGCGCCCCTATGGGGATTAGTAGAACCAGAGTCCAAAAGCCCTGGTTTTCAGATTCTACCAACCAAAGATATTTGCTTCTAAGTCCCCAGGAATTCCACATGGGCCGACATAGCGAGTGTCCCAGGCAGCACGGACCCATCCCACATGCAGAACAGGCTTGCTTTTAGAACAAGCCTCATCCAGAATGTTGGAGAGACATGGTGGAGACCTTACATTCCACTCTTACCCAGTCATTCCCAGTGCAGTTGGGAAGCAAATAGGAAAGTTGACTTCATTTAACTGACAATGTTGTTGATGTTTATTAAACAAATACTGCAAAACCAATTGAAAGCTGAGTTGTTTTAATTTTCAAAATGGAAACATTTTACTTGAAATACCACCATTAGCTAAGTTGTCTAATCTGACTTAAGACCCTGCCCATACTTTGGATCATAAACAGACTGGCCTCCTTCCTTTTTCAGTTGCCTTGGGTCTGAATATTAGCTAAGCTATGCATCTTATGTTAGGAACATCTCATGCACCTATGTGTAGAGGAATCATCTGTCCAGATGAAATATATATATCACATCACCCCTTTCCTAATATTTTTTGGGAAACTTCTGAAATGTCTGATTAAAAAGAAGCAAAAAGAAAAATGAATCAGCAGGGAAGACATAGAAGAAGTAAGTCAGGTGGCTTCTCAGATCTCTTACTTTGTCCTCTTCCCTCCTTCCATCCTCCCCCCCAGGCAATTGTTTCTTCAGTTTCTTTTCTTTTTTATTATTTAAATTAGTATTATTTCTTTTTTATTATTATTTTATTATTTATATATATATACCTTTTTTCCACCATCAACCCCTCCCCAGCCACTCCCACCCCCCAGGACAAGCCCCCGCCACCCCAGTGTCCATGTCCATTGGTTATGCTAATATGCATGCATACAAGTCTTTGGTTGATATCTTACACCACCAACACCCACCCTCCCACCTCCATCACACACACACACACACACACACACACACACACACACACCACCCTCCCCAGCCTTCCCTCTTGGGTTTGACGGTCTGTCAGTCTTTTTCTGTCTCTGGATCTATTTTTATTCATCAGTTTATGTTGTTCATTATATTGCACAAATAAGTGAGATTGTGTGATATTTATCTTTCTCTGACTGACTTATTTCACTTAGTGTAATGCTCTCCAAGTCTATCCATGCTGTTGCAAATGCTAAAAGTTCCTTCTTTTTTACAGCAGCATAGTGTTCCATTGTGTAGATGTACCACAGTTTTCTAATCCACTCATCTGCTGATGGGCTGTGTCCAAATCTTAGCTATTATAAATTGTGCTGCTATGAACATAGGGGTGCGTATGTCCTTTCTAATCGGTGTTTCAGATTGCTTGGGACATATTCTTTGTACTTTTGATGCCAATCTTACATTGCTGTTTCCTTAAGTGAAATGACAATTTGAATAAGGAAGAATGAAATGGGTGAAAATTGAACACCTTTCTGACAAGGCCTGTCTTAGTCATTTGACGGACATAGGATTGTGAGAACAAGATTGGATATAATCCATCATGTTGCAGCAATCAACATTGACTTAGTTTTTTGTGGTTTTTTTTATGCCTATGCCATACATGTTATCTTGATAAGAGGCAATATATGTGTAAGGCTGGTATTTAAAGAGTAATGGTGATATTAACGCTAGTTGTCAGAGGTAGTATCTAACATGTGTTTATGAGCTTACTTGAAATAATCCCCTGGCCTCTGTAAGTCTATTTTGTTTTTAAATTCTTTTTACAGGTAAAGATAGGATTAAAGTGTCTGAGGATGATTTGAAGAAACTCCCTCTAATTAAATGGTGTATTTTGGAAACGATTCGTTTAAGAGCCCCGGGTGCCATTACTAGAAAAGTGCTGAAACCAGTTAAAATTTTGGTAAGCTTTGTTTTGTCTTTAAAATAATCTCTCTAAGAAAAAAATGTACATATCTTTCCCATATGTTATTAGATAATTCCTTAAATTCCAGTAGCACTAAGTGGCCTAGGAATAGATTACTAACAAGAGTTGTACAACAACATTTTGTCAATTTAGGTATTTTTCCATTGGTGAAGATTTTAGCTACAATATAATATTTTAATAATCATTTTAGTTTTGTGATTATGTATCAAAATTAGTATAATCCAAAATTAGTATGATTTTAGTCAAGCAGGTGGATTAGATAATATCTTCACTGCTGAGCAGCCATAGGTTGAGGAATTCATGTGGCAAGAGAAGTTCCAACTAGAGACAGTTTCAGACCACAGATTACAGATACGGGAACAGATAATTGATATTACCCATCAGCATCCAAGTGAGGGAGAGAGTTCCTTCTTTTTTAAAAAATATATATATTTTATTGATTTTTTACAGAGAGGAATGGAGAGGGATAGAGAGTTAGAAACATCGATGAGAGAGAAACACCGATCAGCTGCCTCCTGCACACCCCCCACTGGGGATGTGCCCGCAGGCCAACGCTCTATCCGCTGAGCCAAACCGGTCAGGGCGAGAGTTCCTTCTTATGGGCAGAGTAGAAGAAAATTCTGAAGTGAACCATGAAAGGTATGTTTACATGGCAGAATTTCAGGTCAATATTTGCTGAGTCAATAAGGCAGAACAAAATATTGTTTCAGAATGATTTCACTTAGAGCCTGCAAGATCACATTAAGTCAGACCTCCACTCTTGTTGGCTGTTTTTACACGCAGCATGAGAGTGCCTGGATTCAAACCAAGAACATTTTGTAGTGGTACAACACAAAAAGACAAAAATACCCGAATTTTATAAAGGTTGCAACTTGCTAAATTGAGAAGAGACGTTGTTTGTTTGGCTGGATCTTACATAAATTACAGGATTTAGTTTTAGTGTGACTTTAAACAGTTTTTGCTTTTAAATAATCAAATTCTTAATTACTTTAAGAGTATAAAAGAATATGCTTTCAAAGGAAATAGTCAAACAACTTGGTGCAATTAAGTAGAACAATGTGTTTATTAGTCTGAATAGTACTATCATTTTATTGAATTTTTATTTATAATATTTATATTATAAATGTTTATAGTATATAAATATATAAAAATAAATATATACATATATTAAATATTTACATTACACGGTGTGGGGCAAAAGTAGGTTTACAGTTCTATGTATGTGAAACACAGAGTTTATTCTTGTATTATTATTTATTAACTATTGTTTTCTTTATAAAAACTATAAACCTACTTTTGCACACTCTTAAGTTATTTATTTTATAGCCTCATTTATATTCTGGCTAGTAGATAATTACTTGAATTACACAATCATTTATCTGCCAGCAGGCATCTTCATTTTTATTTAATTACATAGATTCTATACATGCTTTTTTAAGTTTTATACCTGAACTAGAGGCCCAGTGCACGGATTTGTGCACTGGTGGGGCCCCTCAGCCTGGCCTGTGGGGATCAGTGGACCTCTGCACTGCCCCAGCCTGGCCTTACCCGCCAGCTTTTGTTGGGCTTTGGCCCGCTGTCCACGTCAATCCTGCACAGCACGAAGTAATGTGTGAAGTGGCAGATGTCCAGGGAGGAGCGTAAGCCCGGGCCAGGCGCTGTGCCGCTCGCACTCATCCTGGCTCTGCTCTGCCTGCTGCCGCTCAGTAGGCTCGCAGTCCCTCCACTGTGGTCTCCATGTGCCCGTCCTAGGGTGATGCCAATGCGCCCATGACTGCACAGCCTCCGCTCATCATCCGCTCATCATCGTAGCCTTGCTCCTCATGGGGTGCCAGAGAAGTGGCCTTGGGCTTGCGCCTAGTCAGTCCCCATGGAGTCCCGATCCTGGTCCGGATCAGGGAGGGGGAGTGTCCCAGGGAGACCCTCGCACCTCTGCAGCTGAGCTCTCTGCCAGCCACCAGCCGTGAGCCTGGAGTCTGGTGCCTGGGGGTCAGCTAAGCGCACGGATCACCAGGAGGCAGCTCCTGGGTTGTGTGTCTGTCCCCTGGTGGTCAGTGTGCGTCAGCTACCTGCTGGTCAGCTGATCACTTAGGCTTTTATATATATAGAATATATATAGATATTTCAGTTACTTTGAAGCTTTTATAAATGGTATATTTTCAAGTTTTAGGTCTCAATTGTACATGATTTGTTTGCAGAAATACAGCTGATTTTTTGTGTGTTGACCTTGTATCTGCAACTTTGCTAACTTCACTTATTGAAGGACTATTTTTGTAGATTCATTAGGAGCTTCTGTGTAGATAATATTTCTGCCTTTCCTACCTGTACGCCTCTTCCCCCTTCTTGCCTTATTGCATGGCTCTGTCTTCCAGCACTGTGGTGAATTACAGCGGTGACCGCATATATTCTTGCCTTGTTCCTGATTTTTATGGGAAAACATTTAGTCTTTCCTTGTTAAGTATAATGTTGGCTGTAGGTTTTTTGTAGATACCTAGAATAAATCTCATTTGATCAGGATGTATAATTTTTTAGACATTGTTAGTTTCTTTGGCTAACATTTTGTTGAGGATTTTTGCATCTAAGCTCATGAGAGTTATTGGTCTAGTTTTCTTCACTTTCATTTTGTACTGTTTTGTTTTGTTTCTATACCATGACAGTCTCTTCAAAGCTGTGTTATGCTTGCTCTGTGCCCTTTTCATAAGCACTCACATTCCTTTCTTTTCATCCACTCTTCTTCCTCCTCATTTCTTTTCTTCTTTCTCCCTTCCTTCCTATCACATGTATTTCCTTACGAAAGACAGAAAAGAAAAAAGTTAGCAGTATATCTCCCTTCTTTTCTTCCTCAATTCCTTTCTTTTTCTCTCATTTTCTCCTTCTGGTCTCTTTCTGGCCTCATTTTGACCCTGTAATTGCTCTCCCTTAAAGATTGCATTTCAGACCCTGGCCAGGTAGCTCTGTTGTTTAGAGTGTTGTCCCCACATACCAAGGTTGTGTGTTCAATCCCTGGTCAGGACACATACAAGAAATAACCAATGATGCATAAATAAGTGAAACAACAAAGCCATGTCTCTCTCTCTTTCTCAAATCAATTAAAAAATAAAGTTCCCGTTTTTTTCTGTACTAACCATGCCCATGACCAAACCAGAAAGAAAAAAACCCATAAGGATTCTTACGCCTAAAGTCTTACAAAATTTTTTTTCCTGTTGCTTTTGGATTTCTTCTCTCTCTTGCGAGTTCCAGTGTGGTTTATGTGGTTTCAACACATTTCACCTTGTGCTTCTTTAACCAGTTGCTCTGCCTGCCACATATATGGCAGCTCTGCACCCTTCTTCCCAGACATAGCACCTGGCTGTGCTATTTCATTAGCTAAGTATCTGAGATCATCACAGGGTGATTGTATAATAAGAAATGTTAAATTTGTTGCATAAATAGATTTCCTTCCCAGACACAAACCAAAAACTTTTAGGCACACACCCCTTTCCAACCAATATAACACACTTCCTCTGAGATTGTGTTCCTTCTGGCTCCTGCCATCCTGCCTTTTGAGATCCTCATGCTGTTCATTTATCTTTATTTGATTAATTATACTTACACCCCAATACTTCTTCCTTCACTAAACACTACTTTGTCCTTGGGATTCTGTGCTCATTCTCTTTCTTTTCTTTTAGCTTCTCCTATGCCACCACCTGAAGCCTGTCTCCCAGGCCTCCTTGTTTGCCTTCTAGCAGGAGGAGTTTTCCACTGTGCAGATGCTAGTTTCCTGCTGATTTCATTTTACTTTTCATTTCCTGGAAGATGACTCGGTTGATGTTCTCTTTTCTTGTGTTTTTATTTTACGTAAGCGTGCTGGCACAAATGTATTTGTTTTTCAGCATAAAATTTCTTATCTCTTGACCAGCAGCTCACTTGTCTTCTGGTTAAGCTTCAACACTGGTACTGATATGGTCCCTCTATATTCCACCACCCCTTACACCACCTGAACCCCTTTTCTATCCTTAAGTGAGTAGCTTTTGCGGGAACTTTTAACATCATAGCCTTGCCAAAAGAAACATCCATGCTTAAACACATGCCTAAACATATACACTCATGCATACACAGCCCCACAACCTCATGACTGTACTGTAACAACTATCTAACATTCTCTTTGTATGACATCAGTAAATAAATCTAGTTCTCGTCATAGTGCAAATGTCATTTAAAAAAGATGTTAACATTATTTTTTACTTTTCATGCATCTAGAGAGTTTTCATATTTATTTCCATTGCCACATAATTGTCCATGGAGTTAGTAGCTTGAATATTTAATTATTTTTGGCTCTGAAAATTTAGATTATTTTACTTTGTGTTTCTTTTAATGTGGTAATTACTTGCATCTTTTTGCAGAGTACATTTTCTTTCTTTTTTAAAATACTCATTCAAGGATATGTTTATTGAGTTGAGAGAGAGAACGGTGAG
>PVJC01024011.1:0-25898 GCA_004026665.1 Murina feae | reverse complement strand
CCCCCCCCCCCCCACCAGCCAGTCCCTCACAGCCTACTGTTCAGTCATTTGGTCACTCCTTACTAACCCCCCTGCTGGCCTGGTTGCCCCGCACAGACTGCTGTTCAGTCGTGTGGTTGTCCTCACTAACCCCCCCTGCCAGTCTTGTCACCCCAGGCAGCCTGCTTGTCATTAATGTTACTGTGATGGCGTCTGGACAATTTGCTATTCATCTATTATTAGTATAGATAATTGCACTTTTCTGAATTGAGCCATTTTCTTAAAACTAGTAGAGGCTGCCAACTATAGGAGAGAAAAGCATGGATTCTGAGATCAGACAGACCTGGGTTCCAATTCTTGCTTTACTATTTCATACTTTTGGTCCCTGGGGCAAGTTATTCAGTTGTTTGGAGCCTCAGTTTTCTCATACAAAATGGAGATACCATCTCCTACCTTTCATAGTTATTGGAGCATAAAAGTAAATGAATTTATCAGGCAAGTTCAGTTCCTAGAATATAGGTGGTGTTCAATAAGTGGCAGTATGTTTAATGAATACTTGTTATGAATTGTTTCTAAAGTCCTACAAGAAAGATACCTATTGTCCCTCATATGACCCAGAGAGAAGGGAATGAAGATTAGTGACATGATACAAAGTGGTAAAAATAATCTCCGCTTCAAGCATTTCTATGTTAGCATTTCTTTCCCAATTAGCTAGAATACAGTCACAACTGGAAGTTGACTTTAAGATGAAATCTCTGGATAACAGAATCTGTATCAGTTCATAAATAAATAAATAAAATTTAAATACATGTACTAAATAGGCTCTCCAAATTGCTACAAAGCAAAACCATTTCTACACAGCTTGCATTTCTGCAATACAGCTTTAAAAGAAATGAAGCCACTCTGTAATCCCATAGATTATGCCTAAAAATAGAATGATGGGCCAGCTGTCAGATGCATACATTGCAGGGGATAAATGGGGCTAAGAATCTCTCCCCAAAGATCACTGCAAGTCTTTTGGCACTTCCTCCCATAAAGATGAAAAACTGAAATCTATTCAATTCCAGCAGCTACTACTTTTTTTGAACTAGGACAAGGGTTTAGAATTCTGTAAACTTGTGAAATCTCCCCAAATCTGCAAAGTGCTGCTCTTAGCAGGCTTATAACAGAGGGGTCATGTGAGATCTGGAATTACTGCTTCAACATAGGACCTTTTTTTTTTTTTTTAGTTTTCCCTTTTTTTGTGAACTCTTCCTTCCAGAGTTAGTCAACATGATTTAAAAAAATAAAAAAGATGAAATGTGATCGATCAGGACTGGGTTCTAGTACCAAGCACTGGGCTAGAGTCTGAGCAGCTCTCAGAAAATGATGGTTATTATAACTATTGCTCTTTAGACTGGTTACTACACTTCACGTATCACGCAACTCTGTTCCTGCTCATTGAGGACTAACTCCCATTTAGGAGAGAAATGCCAACAAGTCCCAGGAGCAAACCACCTATCACTGATCCCAACTCATGCCACTGTTCCCAGTGTCTTTGCAGTGACGATCCTTGCTTGTTTGCATGGATATCTCAGAGCTGTCCTTTCCACATTCTGTGGTGGCTTCCAATGCAAGACTGTCGGCCAAGAATAGCTATGCCTTAAAAGGTAGTGGTTTTGAAGATCACAAGGTAGGGAAGGAGTAGGGTGAAAGAATTAGGACACTAATTCTACAGTGTTCTCTAGGCTAAAACACAGACTCACTGTGTCACAGAAATTAAATCAAAGGATGAATATAATCCCTGGTCTAATAAGCAGGGTCCCTGGAATCACTGGCCACACTATAGCCACACTAGGCCCTGAATGACATCCCGTCCTATACCCTATATCCCATCCTAAACTGAGGAGGCAAAGTCCCTGCTCCCTCCAAGCCAATTCTATTATCCAGAGTCTCTAAAGCACAGGGATCCTAAGAAATCTAAGATCAATTTTTCTTAGGTAACTTTCTCAAATCAAGCTCCAATTGCCCCAGACAGAAAAAAAAGAGGATGCCAACTGCTAAATCCATTTTCATAGCTAGAGAAGGATTAAAGGAACTGCACACATGGTGATGTCCAAATCTGAACAATGAGATTAACCTCCATACGGACTGCATATACTTCACAGAGGTTTAAAACAAAGAGATCTGCCATTATGTTTTTCACTTCTAGAACTCAAACTGGAAGGGCAGTCCCAAGAGAGATACAGTAACACACCATGCTGCCTCAGAACTCTAGAAAAACACTAATGAAGGATCACTATCCTCTAGAAATTGTGGGGAAGACAGACCAGAAAAGTACCTACAGAGCCATGAGAAAAGCACAAGCAAGGTACCGATGGGAAATCACAGGCAGGGATGATAAATCTATGAGGGGTGAGAGGATCTAATGGAAACTTCATAATCAGAAGTGGCATTAGAGTTGAAGAAGTAGGTTCCCAAAAGGCAAAGAAGGGGGAGGAAATAAAAAGTGCATTCTAGGCAAAAGCAGTAGCATGTATAAATATATGGCACCATAAAAGCACAGGTTGTCCTGAAAGTACAAGTAATCGTGTGTAGCTAGAGATTAAGTCACATGACGGTGAGTGGCAGGAGAGGAGACTGAGGGATGTTGAGGAAGGCCAGTTTAGAAAGGACATATACCAGGCTAAACAGTGGACTTCTTCCAGAAGATGGGAATAATATACACTTACTATTATTACAGTTTATTTCATTAAATACCTATAGTGTACTGAGCAAGGTGTTTTTCATACTTCACTCCATTTAATGTTCAAAACTCTGTCTATATGGATACTTTTCTCCTTACACACAAGAAAAAAACACTCAAGAGAGGTTAGGTAACTTTCTCAAATCAAGACTGTTAGACTTCAAAGACTATATAAAATCTCACCCAAACAGGATTACTGATATAGGAACTTCTAGATGCCTGATTTCAAACAACCTAGGGCTCTTTCCAACATACTACAAGTTATAATGTAAATTAGAATGCTCTCACTTGAGCCTAAGCAAACTGAGTGGTATATAAATATGTTTCATAAAGCCCTTGAAATCACTGGCATCAGACTAAGTAGGCTCTTCTCTCTTTCTCAGTCTCTAAAACACAGGGATCCTAAGAAATCTAAGATCAATTTTTCTGATGGTCCTTGTCCAAAGCCAAGCCACCTGAGCAAACAAGACCACATCCCTGCTTCTCATCTGCTCTCAAGCATTAACCAAAGCTAGAAAAGCACTAGAACTGATCTGAGGTGCCTACATATAGAGACTGTTCTTTGGATTTTCCAAGAATATTCTGCTTTATGGTCTGCACAAAATAATGTTCTCTAAATTCCAATATTCAGGAAGTCAAACGAAATCTCCATCATAAAAACCCATGTGATATTAGGAGACATTTGCCCAAATCCAAAGAATAAAAACCCTACTGTAAACTATGAATTTTGAGTGTCAGTATAAGTTCATCGATTGTGAAAATGTACCATTCTGGTGCGTGATGTTGGGGAAAGGGAGGGAAGGTGATGTGCACTATGTATGTGAGGGGATATATGGCAACTCCCTGGCAGGGCTGGGCTCAGACCCTAAACATCCTTTCCCATATCTGAGTGCCGACTCCCCGTCACATTTCATTTCAACAGCTCATTTTTGAGAAGCCACACTCTCACATGCAGAAGCTAGGTCTTACACAGCTATTATTTTAAGAAGCCAGGATTAGCTCAGGGCTAGACTGAGTAATGAGATACAAGTGCCTTGGGAATCTGTGAGTTCCCAGCATAACTAATGACTACTATCAACTGTATTCTGTCCAAGATATGGATAGACAACTCCAATCAGCCAAGAGCTCTTTGTAAAATGTACAGGCAATGATCAGAGAAAGAATATTTCTGCCCCTTCCTACACAGCCTCTGCTTGGAAAATGTACATTTTATATAGTTACTATTAAAGATCATTTGTGGAGCGTTGGTTTTTTTGTTTGCTTGTTTGTTTATTCTGTTTCATTAGAGGTTAGTGTCACTTGGAAGCTATATAAAGTGGCGGAAAAAAATAACGGCTTTGGAATCATGCTTTGCTTCAAGTCCTGGCTCTGCCACTTCCTTGCTATGAACACTGGAAAGGTCATACCCACTCCAAGTCTCAGTTTTCTCACTTATAGTGCTTTTCAAAGTTCAGGTGACCCTGTGAGTGGGTTGTAAATTATATTTAGTGCCTCGCAAATAACATTTTTTTAAGAAAAAAAAGAGAAAATATCAGATGACGCTACCTATAATAAGGACAAGTACTATTTTATGAAAGGGATGTTTCATACAGATATTGATATATAGATATATATACATAAATATGTGTATAAGTTAAAATATATCTTATTATATAAGTTGATAATGGTCAAAGAACTTGAAAGCCACTGATCTATAAAATGAGACTACTGGTGTATGCAGTGTTATTTTGTGTTTTTCGAAATATTTGAGAATTTGAAAAAATAAAATGACACGGGCCAAATGTTATCAATTAACCCTCCTAGAGTTAGAATATCTGAATACCATCTTATTTAAGAATACTGGGACAGTTCCTCTTTACTTGTCAAATTCAGATTCCCATCAGTACGATTTTAAGTACATCATATAAATGAAACAGCCATCATCATCTGCCAAGGACATGCCCTGCTCAATTATTGACACAGAAAGAATTGAATTTTATCTCAAATTGATATAAGAACCAGTCTGTAAGGCAACAGTAATGTGTGGAATCACCCAGAAGCCATTCTTTTTTAGACAAGCCTTCTCTGATAGAAAACGCAGTGAAACAATATCACCCCCAGACCTGTTCTAAAAGAAACATCACTCTGCTCGGACACCAGGAACTGGCTGCCACCATGTGGAGCCTTGACAAAGTCCCCACCTCAGGAAGCACTCCCGTGTCAGGAAGCCTCAGGAACCAAACACAGACAAGAAGGACTTCTTGGGCCTGCAAAACAAGTTACTCTTCTGCTTAAAACCTTCCAATTTGGGGGAAAATTCATGTGGGGGAAAAATTCAAATTTCTCACCACAGCTTACAAGTTCCTACACGATAAGGCCCTATCCCCACCTCTTCAACCTCACCCCCTATCTGCCTTCACTTTACTTTAGGCCATAATACCCTTCTGGTCCTCAGACACACCAAGGTCAAGCCTATCTTGGAGCTCTGCGCCCTTCTCGCTGCTCACATCACATTTCTTCCAGCTCTTTGTAGGCCGTGATTCTTCTCCTCATTTGGCTCTCAGCTGTATATTTTAGTTCCTCAGAGTAGCATTCCCTATTTCCTCACTAAAGAAGTCCCCCATCAGACTGGGTGAAAGAAGTGAAAGGATTGAGAAGTACCGATTGGTAGTTACAAAAGAGTCGTGGGGATGTAAAATACACCATAGAAAATATATTCAATATTATAACACTATATATGGTGCAAGATGGATACTGGAAATATCAGAGAAACACTGTAAAGCACATGACTGTCTAACCACCATGCTGTATACCTGAAACTGATACAAAATAATATTGAATATAAACTGTAATTGAAAAAAATTAAAACTAAATAAATCAGATGAACATGAAAAAAAAAGTCCCCCATCCCACCCACCCCTAAGGCACTCTCCATAATCACATTACACTATTTTATTTTCTTCAACACAGTTTCCTCTTTTACTTCACACTACTTTGTTTATTTTTGTCTCCTCACTAGAATACAAGCTCCATAAGAATCTTTTCTGTTTTGGTCTTGACTCTCTCCTTAGCATCTAAACAGTGTCAATTTGCATTAAATAATGCAACTTTCATAGACTAAGCAAAAATGTCACAACTGACAGTCTCAGTGGCCCGGAAAGCTGGGAAATAAATCCCAAGGACCTCTAGTTCAGACAGACTGAAGAGAGTAGACTATGGCTGTCATGCATGATTAAAGGCTATGTCACAGCGTGATGTGGTCTATGCTTTGGTAGCTTCCTCCCAGGAGTCCTCACTCTTATCCCAACTGAGGACTGGGATAAGAGTGACAGCTTCACCCTAGTATGTTCAAAGACTCCAGAATCCAAAGCTTAACTTCTCTGCTGCCCATTTCTCCAGTTTCATTAAGAGCAATTTTACATCACCCAGAAAGCTTCAAAGTCAAATGCCATCTTTATTTTTAACTTAACAATTTCATTAAAATCAAGGCAAGGGTGTGATCTGGACATAGGCCTTAGCTAGGATCACAAAAATTCTCAAATCAAATAACTGGTTTAAGTTAGAGTCAAGTTCATCAACAATAAAATGCCAGCTTCGGGCAAAGTCGGCTGTCTTCTTGGCATTTCAGAAAGACTAGCGCTGCTCCTTACACGCACATAGGTGTAAGCAACATCTGGGTGGGTAATGCTACCAAACAAAAGCAACACCTTCAAAGTCTCTCTCAGTCACTAGAGGCAGCCAGACACTCAAACTGCCAGTCCTGAATTACGGCCTCTGAATGGTGAGGGCTTCACATTTCACTGATCAGGGCACAGCCCAATCAGAAGACAAACCCCTGCACTGCCAGGGACCAGCAAATCCGCTTTCTTCCAGTGTGCACATGACTGAATGTGCTTCTGTCCATCATCTGGGTCATATATAGTTCAATGCGAGCTGAGCAGACAGGGCTGTAAGGAAATCTGGCGCGGTTCAATACCTCGTCTAGCCTGGGTTCCAGTATCTAATTTTTTTTTTTTTACTGACAAACTCATTTCTCTACTGGGACAGGATGCTGTGCTGGCTGGAAGTTCCATTTCTACAGCGAGAATCCTATCTGGAAACACAGAAGTTGTCCTCTAGCGACAGCAGCTCGAACTTTTTTGATTGTTGTTGCTGCTTTTCTCCCATCACCCCCATCCCCTTTTGACAAAGATCCAACTGTAAAAAAGTCTTACGTAACAGTTCAGGACTACTTCGGTTCTTTTACTGGGTAAGCACTTTTTTTTTTCTTTTTACTTAAAAACATTTTAAAATTGAATCTGTTGAGAGGCTTAACTAAAATCTTTTAAGTAATTTGTGTAGTGAAATACTGTCAGTGGATTTTTTAGTCTCATTTCTGCACGTGCTCCTTTGTTCTCAGAACAGAAGCTTTTTATACACACCCCATACCGCAGCTGGAGAGAGTTATGAAGTCAGTTATTATAAGGAACACAAAGGTTGCTTTGCATTCTTTGCCTTTAGATAATTAATTTTGTATTTGTTTTTTCTTAAAACAGAGAATTTAATGAAGGGAGAAATTCACAAAAGAATAAACTGTTGGAGAATCTAGCAAAGTCTGAAGTTTTTACCACCTTTTCTATCTGTAGTTTTGTGTGGCCAAACACTTGTGCTGCCTGGGGCATCGGGGGTAGAGGCAAGCATAGACAGAGAGGAACTAAGCCAGACATGGACAAAGGCATGAGCCAAAACCAGACAGTCCTGGCCGTTCGATAGGCCAGCAGTGGGTGAGACAGGTCAGCCAGCTGCAGGGGCGGGAGAAGGGGGGGAATGGGGCATGGATGTGTGAGGTGCTCATGCGTGCGATCGTGACTAGATTCTGAAACTGCCAGCCATTTTCCCAGCTATGCTTTGTGCAATCTAAAGGAATGCATCTCCTGTGAAGCAGTCTTGCCAGAGCCCAGTGATAGAAAGGAGTGTGATAACTACCACAACATATGGTATCAGAAAATACTGGGATTTGGGGTGGGCAAGAGGGAATGCTGAGGGTGTGGAAATTTTTTAGTGATCTGGAATGTGTTGAGTGACAGGAAGTGCCCCAAGCTCCCCCCAACCCAACTCTTCTCAGTCGCGCCTGCTTTTGTCTAACTCTTGTAATCTACACACTACTGCTTACAAAGCTGTCTGAGTTTGAGACAAAAAGAAACATAAAAGGCTCTCCATGCCATAGTACCTGTGATATGGAAGGAATGTAAAAAGCATGGCTCTTCAAGCCGTGGACATTTTTTACTACATATACAGGGAAAAGATAAAATAATTTTCCAAGTATTAATGAAAATTATGAATTATAGCCTCGCTTCCAAATCTGATTTTTAAAATCCTGATTCTGCAATACTTACAGATGCTTAAGTTGGTTCCTAATTTGAAGGGGTCTTGTTTTGTTTGGTTAATATATTGCATTTGAAGTTGTTTATATTTTCTTTATATAAATTTGGGCTTTGGGAGAGAAAATGTGAATAAGCAGAATGCACCCAAAAAAAGGAGGATTTTTCCTCCTGATTGGTTGGAAGGCATTTTAAAGGATTGGTTTCTTGGAAAAAGCAGCTTGCTCTCTCTCATTTTTGTATGTATGCTATAAAGATAACTTTGTGCCATAATAAATATAAGTGAAGTGGGAAACTTATGACAGAAAATAATAGTGTTCTAAGTGAGAAATAACTTAGCATTTTTCTAAACTTCCATCTTATCAACAGAAACACTAAAACTTGAAGAAAAGTAGCAGCCAAAGAACTGAATGGCTAACCCTACTTTTGGGTGATGAAATGGGAAATTAAGTGTGAATAAAATGATACTTGAAGAATGTTCCTATCTCCTACCACAAAGGATGTTCGTGGTTAGCCTAGGAGTTAAAATTTCCTAGCGTGGCTGAGCCTTCATGTTGAGCAGACATTATTCACATGACGATTCGAAAAGTCCATTCATATATCTCACTACCTGGATTTGAATAGAAACCAGACAGCAATTCTTTAGTTCCAGCCACCATTCGCCCCACTGGACAATAGCGATTTGTTAGCACAGAGTCACAGGCTGTGGGACACAAAGCTTGGAGCTGCAGAAAGATGGGGGATTCGGAGAACAGGAAATTACAGGCCCGATGCACTCTTGGCAGCTCTGAGAATACAAAAAAAAAGGAGGGGGGGGGATCAACACAGCGATGCCATATTTGAGAGCTACTTCTAGCTTTTTTAACCACCTCCAATGTCATAAAAGCTCTATTGTTGGAGTACATAAATTCACGAGTCCCATGCACTCTCTTTTCTCACAACAGGGAACTTAAGTGTCCTGGTACAGTCAGAAAAATCAAAAGTGTTCAGGGTTGATTAGTTGTGAGCTCTGATAGATAGGAGAGGAACATTTTACAAATAAAATGTCAGACAAAAAATATACTTAATAACACAAATGACACATAATAAAATTTGTATCTCTTACAAATTATTTCATAAGACAAGCGAAATGAAACCAAAATGTATCAATATTTTTTCTTATAATATTTTCTTTAAAATATCATAGGGAACCTATTATTTTCTTTAAAACATCATAGAGACGTAATATTTTCTTTAAAATATCATAGGAAACCTATTATTTCCATCAAAAGTTTCTTTGGAAGACATAAATCAATTTTAAAAATGAATCTCACATAAAACATTTGAGTGGGTTGTATTTTCCAAAACAAAGAACTAAAATAATAGTCCTATGGACTTATTTTAGAATATTAGAAAGGAAAACTACATTTTACTTTGTTGATTATTAAATTCTTGTAGCTCCCTGGATAAATTTAGGAATTGCCTCTACTTCCCTCACTTTAGACATAAAAAATAAAATTAATGGACATTCTAGGTGAGGGGAAAGAGAGAATTCTCTAATCTCAACCAAAGAGCAAAAGAAAACAGTACATGGGTTTCTGTCCTGGCCCTTATACTACAACCTGAGCACCAACAGGCCAAACTGGTGTCCATTTCAACAGGAGACTCTGCACAAGGAAGTTATAAATGATTTTGTTCTCTTCTGTGATCTGTTAGAATATCACAGCATACAATAGCATGCCTGAACAATAGCATACCTGAAATACTCACCAAATGAGATCATCAATGATCAAAAACGCTTTGGAAATATTAATTGTTCTACTCTATTTGGTTCCATGGCTTTCAGTTGAACACATGCCAAATTCAATGTTGCTGAAAAACAAATCTGCAACTTTTCAACTACCAATTAATGGATTTTTCTCAAATTCTATCATTACTCATCAAGCATCAGTTCTGACCTCAAACTGCATTGCCTGTCTAATATAATAGCCACCAATCACATGTGGCTATTTTTATTTAAATAAAATAAAATAAAATAAAATAAAAATTCAGTTCCTCAGTCACACTAGCCACATTTCAAGCACTCAACAGCCCTATGTTACTAGTGTCTATAATATTGGACAGCACAGATACAGAACACTTCCATTACCACAGAAAGTTCTATCTGACAGCACCGATCTAGACAATGCTCACATCCAGAACACCTGTCCTCACCTACACACCCAGCTAGACATGAAAGAAATTAACCTCTAAGTAAAAAAAATACCACACAAGCATCATGATACTTGAGAAATGTCTTTAAAAAAACAAAAAACAGAAACATCTTGAAATCCAAGGTTTCATTTTTTTCCTTGGCCTACAATAGTTTATGAAGACTATTAAGACAGTAGAAACAGATAGGTAGTAGTAGCAGCCAACATTAAAATGCTCCAGAATGGTATTAACTTAGTGTCAAAAAGTTCTTCACAAACACAATTCCCTAGAGTCCTTTACAGAATCATTGTCATGGACAATATGGAATAGCGAAAAGCAAGGAAGGGCCTTTCAAGTCAGTCAGACCTGAGTTTGGTTACCACTATCTATTTTACTAGCAGATGATATTAGACAAATAAATTCACCTCTCTGAGATTTAGTGTCCTTTTCTGCAAAATGGGGAAATAGCTACCCTGCAGGATGTATGGAAGGACTCACAATAAAATATATAAAGCATCTAGTAAGGTGATGGGAATGTAGTAGAGATTTAAAAAAGGGCAACTATTATTATTTTTCCCCTTACACTTCATGATTTAAATCCTTATCGACAGACAGATACTATTCAACACTATAGCCTTCATAAACAAGTATCCTAAAATACTAGTGCTAGCCATGTCAGTAATTCAACTGGAATAAAATGGAAATATTTATATGCTAGACAGCTTTTCCTAGCCAGTGTGTGACCATGTTGCCCCATGCAGCTGGCTTTGCCAGAAAAATCTCATGTCATACTTAACTTAAGTAACCAGCATGGTCCCTATGTGTTTAATCATTTATATTTACGGATCTGGGCTTAAGTTTCTGATGGACGGACAATGTTCTATAGCTAAAAAGTAAACTCTACTCACCCGCCCGGCGCCCGGGAAAATTATTTAAAGGCTACAGAGCCGCAGATGCAGTGAGAGGATGGGGTGGGCTTGTCTCTGAGCAGCCCAGCTTCCCACAGGCCCAGGTCCTATGCTCTGCTCTGGGCTAGGAGGTGGCCCTCTGGTTCCAGCGCAGAACTTGGTGCAAAAAGAGTTGAGCCGAGCCAGGGAGCTCCGGGCATAGCCATGGCCTCTTGCCGCGCCCACTTTGCACACTTGCTCTTCGGCTCATGCCCTTGTTTATAGCACCCCTGTGTATGTCGGACTGACTGTATAGAATTATAGATCTGTCTATATCGACTTGTCCATGTACGTCTATTAAAACCAAAGTAAACTCTACCCTGTGAATACAAAGCAACAGTTTCCAAATACTGGGAACCTGATACCTGTCCAAGAAAATGTGAAAGGCCATTTTAGAAATACAATGATAAGCCTTATTCTCCCTTGTTGAGAGGACCAAAGCAAAAAACTGTAGAGTGAATCATTAAAAGAAATATTGAACTGAAGCTTTTTTCAAGGAAGCTATTATATAGATTATCCTATATAATAAAAGAGAATCATGCAAATTAACCATCCCGCCGCTATGCTCAAGCCATGCCCACAAGCCAATCTGGAGTGAGTATGCAAATTAACCCAACTAAGATGGTGGCAGCCAGGGAGCTGCAGCAAGCACAAGGCTTGGGTTGCCCTTGGCGATGGAGGAAGCCAAGCTTCTCTCCTGCCTTGGCCAGCGCTCAAGGCTACAAAGTTTCAATTATAGAAGATAAATAAAACCCAGAAAAAAAAGAGAGGCTGGAAGCTTGGGTTGCCAGGGGGGCATAGCCAGCCTGAAAAAGGCCCTCAGCCCCTCACCAAGGCTGGCCAGGCACCCCAATAGGACCCCCAACTTGATCCAGGACACCCTTCAGGACAAACCAACTGGCCCCCACCCATGCACCAAGGCCTCTATATAGTAAAAGGATAATATGCAAATTGACCCTAACATTAGAACAACTGGGAATGATTGGTCACTATGACATACGCTGACCACCAGGGGCAGACACTCAGTACAGGAGATTCCCCCTGGTAGTCAGTGGGCTCCCACAAGGGGAGCTCTGCTTAGCCACAAGCCAGGCTGATGGCTGCCAGCACAGCGGTGGTGGTGGGAGCCTTTCCTGCCTCCTCAGCAGTGCTAAGGATGTCCAACTGCAGCTTAGGCCTGCTCCCTGCTGGCAAGTGGTCAACCCCGAGGGCTCCCGGGCTGCCAGAGGGATGTCTGACTGCCAGCTTAGGCCTGCTCCCTAATCCAGCAGATGGACATCCCCCAAGGGGTCCCAGACTGCGAAAGGGCACAGGCCAGGCTGAGGGACGACCCCCCCACCCCCGAGTGCACAAATTTTTGTGCACTGGGCCTCTAGTGATATACTAATTAATAGTCATGGACTGACAAAACATCCAATGCGTTATGAAATTCAAGTCCTATGAATTTCGTTTATGGTCAAGACCAGATACAATGAATGGTGCCCCTCAAGGCTTTAGTAGTTTTTTAAAAAATGCAAGTGACTTCCATTATTATTACATGTCTTAGCCTCCAAATAAACCATCAAATAAACTGGATGTAATAAACATGGATATGAAGTTCTTAAATTTTGATGCCATTCTCAACCCATACTATGCCTGCTAGGTCCAAAAAATGTGGGTCTTAGGGTTATGTTGATATTGGGTTGGAATTCTTTCTTTGTCTCAAACTCTTCATACATAAAATATGAATATTAATGCCTTATTGACTGGTCCTTTTAGGCTCAAGGATCACATATATAAAACATCTTGAACTGTTTCTGGCATATGGAGAACATTCTAGAAATGCCAATTTTGTGAAAACACAGTAAGGGCTTGAGGTCCCAGTTCCTTATGAGAGACTCTTCCCAAACAGAGAAGAAATAGAACAATTCCAGGCTGACATATAGCACAAATCATCCTCTGTTTAAATTTCAATTAAAATAAGCACATAAAAATAAAAGCTGTCAACACTAAAGAAGAATTTCAAGCCTTAGAAACATATAATGGATTGAGTGAATGCAGGAAAAATTAGTATTTGAAAAGTGAGATGGTTCCTCAGATTTTAATATAAAGTGTAATTTAATACTGATACCTATTTAATGCTACTGAGTATAAAAAGCACAGAATCATTTTCTTAAATTAAGAAGTAATATTTCCTAGAGACTCTTTTGGGATAAGATTTCTACTCATTCTTGGTCGTTAAAACAAAAACAATTAAATTCTAAAATATTGCCCAATATTGAGAAATTAAAATAGTCTCCTATAGGTATGAGACTATTCATGTTTTCTAAAGTCAAAGCCCTAGAAAGAATTCCTGGGTAAAACACTTTCCTACTATATTTGTACACTCATTTTAAAATTGAAAATAAGCTAGGAGAAACTAGGTGCTTCTTAATGATGCAAAATAACAACAATAAAAATGTTGGGCATACTGCACAATATTTCAGAGTATGTAAGGCAGATTTTCCAAAGCAAAACAGAACTATAAGGGATAGTCAGGTGGGAAATCTGAAACGGTGCCTTTATCTCCCAAAAACTGGCTGGATTAGAAATGATATTAAATCTGTTATTATCTAACTAGGTAACTTTTAACAAGTCATTTCTTAGTCTTTGTTACCAGTGGTAGTTCAAAAGACACATTTATGTTAGTGGCTAAAGGATAAATAGCACTTAGTGCTGATGAATTTCAATTTGATTTGTTAGAAGGTATTTAAATTTTGGTTTGTGCAAAGCCTAGCTACCATAAGATGTTTTACAGGACAAGATAGACATATAGATAGATCTGACTGCAAGGATTTCTATGGATGCCATAAGCAATGATAAAAAAACCCATAAAAGATTTCCTCAGCAGGTGTTTCTGGCTTCTTAATGAATGCTGATCAAGCATAACCCTCTTTTTCTAGTCATTCATCTAACAAATATTAAGTTCTCAGTAAGTATCAAGCACAGTGCTAGACCCAGGTTGAGTGATGAACAAAACAAATATATTAGCTGCCCCCATGGAGTGTGTGACAAGCCATTATCTTGGATAACTCTGGCTAGAAGCCATAGCACTTAAAAAATTATAGGAATCTGAGTTCAGAAACTTTCAGAACAGTTCCAATGATTTGGAGAAACTGCCTTGCCATCCTGTTGAAGCTGAACTAACATAGTTCATAACAAAATGAGAAAATGTGCACCCTTCATTCCATTTGATTCAAGCAAAGAAATATACGCAATGAACTACAAGATCTTAATGAATTTCAAGCCATTACGGAAATGAAATACCTTCAAATACATAGGCTGGTTTCACAACAACTACTACTCAGATTTGCGGTACACCACTAATTCAGTCTCCTCTTGATGAATATTTAAGAACAAGGTAATTTCTGGAGGGGATGGAATAAAAGGGGTTTGGGCATGGAATGACATTCCAGGAGCAGATCATGATACACTGGAGCATTAAATATGACACATATTTCGTTTGCTCCCTTCCCTAAGACTATTATTCTTAGCATTTATCATTTCCTTTAATGGTGCATGCTATAATGATCACAATTAAACAGCTAGCTAAGACTCAACCCATGACTCAGCTAGCTCTTAGCGGACAAGGAATATCTGAGACAGAGATGATAAATATAAAGAGGAGACACTAGGGTCACAACAAGGCTTTTATGGCAATTCACCTCACAAACCAGAACACATGTCTATGAGGTGTCTATTTCTCTCTTTTCAAGTTGGAATACAGTCTTTGTTGTCATAGGACTATATAAAGAAGTTACTGTTACCAATGGACTAAAATATATTCATGTACCACAATGGCACAATGTTATTTCCACAGAACCCGAGGCTCCCAGCATCCAAAAGTCCCAATCAAGAAAATTCCCATTCCAGTTTTTTGACACTTATAGAACTTGGATTTCTACCCAGAATTTTTTCCACAAAAAGATTCATTATCAAGTGTCTTGCTGTTTCATTGAATATCAAAGTAAATCGGGAAAGAGATCTGGCAAATGTACTAAGCACAAATTAGACAGTTACATCAAAAAAGAGGATCCAATCTGGTCATCTATTACTATGACCCAAATTTTAATGTAAGTACTTCCATTTGGCTTTCTAACAGCATTACATTTTATCAGGATTACTTCTCTGTATACTCCCATGTTACTAGAACAGAACAATTTCTTCTGCTTGACCACTTAAAAGCTTCTACGTGTACAGTTATTCATTTAAGGGGGATAACTGTTGAGTTCTTAACACATGCTAGGCCCTGTCCTAGGCATTGGATACATAATAGCTAATTAGACAAAGGTCCTGTACTTGAGCATTGCAGTCACAAGACTTGAATTCACTATCAGTTTGAGCACTCACTGACTGTGAACCTACACAAATTTGCCTCTTTGAACCTCAGCGACCTTCTCTAGGAAAAAGGGAACATAATATAATATCATTTCATAGAGCTGCTGTGAAAATTACATGTTTGACAGTGTCTAGCTAGCATAGTGTCTGAAACATCACAGACACTTGACAAATAGCTATAATTTTACAAATAGTAGATATGTAATACTATTATATATCCTTTCATACGCATGTATGAGAATCAGCCTAGTTTTCTTTTAAATAAGAGGATTCAAACACTTAAGTGTATCTAAAATATTTGTTTCAGGTGTTACAAATTAAGCAGAATAAAAGCCATTAGGGTAGAGTGGGAGCCTTTTTTTCTGCCAAGGGCTGGATATTTATAACATCACTTTCGGGCCATACAAAATTATCAACTTAGAAATGAGCCTGCTGCTCTATTTAGTCAACCATTTAATGAACTTTACTCCTAATGCCTTGGGAGGGCCAGACCAAATGATTTCTCAAGCCGTATATGGCCCGAGAGCTGGATGTTCCCCACCCCAGCTAGAGGATGAAATGCTACTTTGAGTTATTAAAAAGCTTATGGCTGTATGTGCTAAACACAAGATAGCAAGAATTCATGAGAAAAATATAGGGTGGGGCAAAAGTAAGTTTACAGCTGTAAGTATATGAAATGCAATTTATTCTTGTACTATTATTTATTAATTACTAGGGGCCCAGTGCACAAAAATTTGTGCACTCAGGGAGTCCCTCAGCCCGTCCTGTGCCCTCTCACAGTCTGGGACCCCTCAGGGGATGTCCACCTGCTGGCGTGCCTGGCCAGCCTGGGTGAGGGGCTGATGGCTGTTTGCAGGCTGGCCAAGCCCCCCAATGGGGACCCTCACCCCATGGGAGTGTGGCCAGCCTGAGTGAGGGCGTGAGGGCTGTTTCAAGGCTGCCCATAGTCCCTTCAGGGTTCGGGTCCCTATGGGGTGCCTGAGCAGCCTGGGTGAGGGGCTGATGGCCATTTGCAGGCTGGCCAAGCCCCCCAGTGGGAACCCTCACCCCATGAAGGTGTGGCCAGCCTTGGTGAGGGGCTGAGAGCCATTTTCAGGCTGCCCACAGCTCCCATTGACCCAATGTCCTAGCAAGCCTGGCTAGAATCAGGTTTCTGGGGTTTATTTATCTTCTATAATTAAAACTGTTGCCTCGAGCGGAGGCATAGGCAGGCAATGAAGCCTCCTGCTTGCTTCAGCTCCATGGCTTCTATAATTAAAACTTTCTTGCCTTGAGCAGAGGCCCAGCCAGTCTAGGCAGGCAGTTTCCTCCATCGCTGGTGAAATGGAAGCCTCCTGTTTGCTCTAGCTCCATGGCTGCTGGCCGCCATCTTGACTGGGTTAATTTGCATACAGTCACTCTGAGTGGCTGGTGGGCATGGCTTAGGTGTAACAGAGTGAGGGTCAATTTGCATATTACTCTTTTATTAGATTAGATTGTATTTTCCATACAAACAACTGTTACTCTACTTTTGCCCCACCCTGTACTTTGAAGTTGGGATCTGAAAGGATAGGGGACCATATCTCTAGTAGTATTACTATTTTAGCCAATTTAACCAGAAATTGCATAAAAGAAACATATATAAAATAGTTGGAATCTCAAGTCTACCACAGTAATCAAGAAGAGCAAAAAAGCACATGTTTTTCCTCTAAATATTATAGTCTCACATAAAAATTGATCTGAAAACAAATCCTGGTAGTTATCTAGGTACTTTCCAATTATTCTCTACTAGAGGTCTGGTGCTGGAAAATGCATAAATGCATGCACTCAGGGGGGAGGGGGTGGAATCCTTCAGCCTGGCCTGCGCCCCCTCACAGTCTGGGAGTCCTCAGGGGATGTCTTACTGTGGCTTAGGCCTGCTCCCCACAGTTTGGCCCTCAGTGGTAGGGACCAGGTGGGCGATCAGGGGACAGTGCTGCCCTCATCACCCCACTGCTACTGCTGGCCTCCCTCTGGGAGGTGACTAGGCAGCTGATCAGGGGATGGAGCCAGCTGGAGCCCCCCTATCACCCCCCTCCCCCGCCACTGCTGGTCCCTGTCACCTTCCCCCACCCCCCGATTGCCATTCCCTCCCTCTGCCCACTGGCATGCACCTTGGCTGGCCTGGCGCCATCTGCTCACCAGCCCCGCCCCCTGCTGACTGGTCATTCTGCCGTTCGGTTGATTTGCATATTATGCTTTTATTATATAGGATTATATAATACTGTAGCGAACATATTTATATCACTATCTACTTTTCTGATTTCTTTGGTCTGGCCAATTTACACTCCCATAACAGGAAATGATAGCACTTATCTCACCCAAAGCTCACAACTACTGAGAATGTGCTCTACATAATTAGCTGGGATCCAAATATAGTTGTTTCTATTTGTTCAATAATGAGAAGAGACTTTTAAAAGAAAACTCAAAGTGAAACAAGAATTAGAAAATAAAAGAATTTCCCTAGAAAGAGAAGTTAGACATCCTAAAAATGCTAGGAAGTTAACAGAAATCTTGAAAACCTTCCAACAGGACAGTGTTTAACACTAGGCTCCACAAGTCCTAAAAGTAAAAGCAAATCAAATCAAAACAAAGCACTCTCTCTCATGGATGAGTTTCATCACTTGGAAACAATGACATGAGTCAAGAATCAATCCCACCTTTGGGAGAAAAATTACATAAAATTTGTATTGATAAATTAAGATGCACAAAAATCAGTATTTTCACATCTGAATTATTTTCCAATTTTAGTAATGAGCAAAGAGTATTAAATATGAATATATATTTTTGGTATCTCATATGTAACAGAAAATCTATGAATGGTTATCAAGGCAAGAAGATACCCAACAACCATCATTTATTCAACAAATCTTTCCTGAATGACTTCATTTCAGATACTTTCATGCATAAGAAATACAAATTCTTTAAGAGTTCTTTATTCAAAAAGCTTGCCTTTCATATTCTTCACAAACTGGCCCTCTTACATCATGTAACATTTGCCTGCCTAATTGCTGAAATAGCACATATTTCAGACCATGGCTAGAAAAAGGAAATTCTTTCAGAGCACTGTACTGAGTGATCAACTCGAAAATCAAGATTTCCTAAGAGAAGGAAAAAACTCAAAGTCAACACAATACAATTGAACAGATATGGCCTCTTAATAGTACACGGTAATGTTTACCCAAGTATCTATAGTCAAGAGGAATTCAAATACTGACAGGAAGAAAAAAACCTCTTACCGCCCACAGAATAATAAAACTACTATCTTTTTCATTTCTTGTAATTCTCCTGTAAATCCTGTTAATTTGAGTCTTACAAGATGGATTTCTCCTTAACAGAAAATAACTCCTCAGGTTTTCCTGCAGATGTTTGAGAATATGTGTACCACACAGAAGAGAATTTGTCACAGTAACTGCATGCTCCACAAATGAAAGCTGATCAGCTTGGTGTGAAAGGTCAGACTCCTAGGAAAGCTTTACATCTGCTGAAAGACTTTGATACCTGCATATACCTAATGTGTTTCAAAACCCAGCACTGTTATGAGCCTCGGTTTTATTGACAGAGATGTTGAAGCTTGGAAAGAAATGACCTGTCCATTGACAAAACTGCTAGGAAACAGCAGAGTCCAGATTTACATGCAGATGACTTCTTTTTGGGGACTGGCTCATTTCACTATACCAGTTTGAATTTCTGTGGTTTGGTGGGGCTTTTTCTTCCTTTAAAACATTTTAACTGCTAGACACTAGATAATTTTTTTTCCTCTCCTAATTTTAAAAAGACCTGATTTCCAAGATCACAAGAATATGGTACATATGATGAAAATAGATTTCAGGGTGTCAGCAAATATACAGTCTAAATTATACATGAAACTTTTTAAATAGCTCAATATCATTAATTTATTAGGCTCAGAGTCTCCAGAAAAAGTAGAAAGAAATATATAATCTATTTTTAAAATTTACATCAGTATAAACAATACTAGAGGCCCGGTGCACGAATTTGTGCACATTGAAAGGAAATAAATTAGAATAAATATTTTAATGTCGCTATTCGCCCTTTCTCTATTATAGAAATGTCAACCAAATTCACGTTCGACAATGACAGATCAAAATGTGATTAGCATCAGTGAGAACTTTATATGTATTGCGCATGAGCGAGCCAACTTAACCTTTTATATATATAGAATAAACTTGCTTAATTAGACATGCTTTCTGATTTAGCTAAACTTTTTCCAGCCCAATGAAGCCCCCAACTTCTCTTTCAGGTAATTGTAACACAGCAGTAAATATCAACATGAAGCAGATTATTATTGTAGATCACGCAGGGAGAACAAAGGGTGAAATATTTAACTACAGCAGTGTTTGACTATATATTCTGTGCTGGGAGAAAGCCTGAACTCATTTTCAAGGTCCACCATTTCCTACTTTTTTTCAGTCAGGTAAGTTTCTAAGCTTTCTAAATCTCCGTTTTCCAGCACTTGAAAAGAAAATAGGATTCTACCGAGTCTGCTATCTACCTACTCCAGGGCTCCTGTGAGGATCAAATGAGATGAGCCATAAGAGAACACTTCACAGACATTTGGTTAGTGTGAAATGTTTCCACCTGGGCATTCCTGGGCTGAAGAAACTCCAAGGAGGTTAGTCACTAGGGAGAGGAAGCCAGGCTTCACTAATGTCATTACCTGGCACCCACAGCAACTTTTTCTGGGCTGGGCTGGGGGCCATATTTTGCGCCATGGAGTCTCGGTAGCATTGACTGTGATTTGGTGGGGTGTCACTCTAGGGTGGTGGTGGGGCCTGTGTCCCACTTGGGGGAAGCCGAGTGTTGCTTTGTGGGCACCACGTCCATTGTGCCGTTTCCCCATAAAAGGCCAGTGCGCATCACAGCAGCTCTTGCATTGAGCATCTGCCCCCTGGTGGTCAGTGTGTGTCATAGCAAATGGTCAGATGGACACTTAGCGTATTAGCCTTTTATATAAATAGTCTAAGTTGAAGAAATATACTGTTTGCTAAAACCCACTAGAGTTTCCATTGCACTAATCCTCTGTGCTAGTATTTTCAAGTATTTTAAAAGAATATATAATATCTTAAAAGACTGGCCTCTCAGGATTATCCTATAGGAATGAGAAAGCCCTTTGTAAATGGTAAAGCAGAATTATCACTAACATTATTATTTTAAGGCATTTGCACTGCTTTAATATAGTTCCTAGAAATTCATGGTTATCCTTTGTGAACAGATGACAAGATCCTTAATTTGGGGCAAAAAGCAAAATGTGGAGAAAAACATACAGACAGTAAGACAAGATGAGTTTAATCAAAACTCCATTACTAAATTTCTAACTAAAATTCCCTGAGCTTCGGGTGCCTCAACTGTAAAATGGAAAAACATACTTAGCTAAACAAGAGTTTTAAATACCAAAGTGCCTGGTGCCCAATACAAAGTAGTATATAATGATTGGTCGTTAGTTCTCTTCCTATTAGGGACTTTCTTTTTCTTTACAAGAGTCAGACAGAGTTCTTAGACTGGTAGTGAATATGGTCTATGCAGGAAGAGGGATTGCATTGCCCAAAACTTGTGGCTAAAAATCAACTGGCATTTTAGTGGGTTTGGGATTTGTTTTTTTGTTATTTACTGTCAGACACTTTTTTATCAAACGTTCACTGATAGTATAATTTATTCAAAGAGTCACTGAGCATCTACTCTGCAGCAAGCTAAACACAAAAATGCCCTTAAACCTGCACAAAAGGAGCTCACAGTCTAGTAGCAGAGACAAATCTTAAACAGATAACTGTGCTTTGATAAAGGAAAGCCTAGGATTATGGAAGCCCAAAGTAAAAGCACTTAACCTGGGAAGGAGAAGAAAAGTGGGAGGAAGAACCTGAGATGAGTCTTGAAAGATAAATAAAATTTGTAGGCCAGTAAAGAAAAAGGAGCTTTTCAGGCATAAAGAATAGTATGAGCAAAAGTAGTAACATAAGAGACCAAATCATATATTCAAAAAACCACATGTGCAGTATGGCTCGAGCACAGGGAAAACAAAGAAGGTTAAGGGATGTAGGGGCTTCTGTTAGGCTCAAGCAGTGAAATTCATTCCAACACTATGTAGTAATTGGCTGAATTTGTATAAAGAGAGTGATTTCAGTCTCATTTGAGAGTTTAATGTGCTAGTTCAACATGGATGAACCTTGAGGACATGACCTTAAACAACTTGGTTTTGTGATGGGCATATTAACTCTAAACACTATTCACTTTACATCTAACAGTTAGAAAACACTACTTGAGAAACGAAAGAAGTTACCTGAACTGTATAATTACTGAGATACATGTAGCTGCTCAAGATGTGCAAACCTCTCTGGCAGCCTTTTACTTTGTTGCTTCGTAAGATTGAATATATAGCAGGCCCTCAATACTTACTAAATTAAATTAGAGTCAAAGAAAGAAAGTGAGAGGCCTTTTATGCATTCTTTGTTCAAGGGCCAAGTAAAATGAAGACTTTCAAATAAGAAAACTTCCTTTTTTGCCCTTAGCCTTTCCTTCACATGAATTTGGTTAACTTATTTCTTAAGATTCTTTTGTTTGTTTTCAGATCAGACTATTTTTAATTGTTGAGAAAGGTCTAAAAAGCTAGGGAATGTATTTTATACTAAATTATTACATTCTGTCAATAATATCCAAATTACCTCCATGCAGAGGCAGCTGACAAAGATAGCTTTAGTAAAAGTCATGATTCATTCATGATTCACTGTCAACAAATACTGACTAGGAACATGAAAGGCAGCGTGATCAAGGAAAAAAATTCACAGTAGATCAAGCAAAGGGTGTGTCTATCTGGGAGCAATGAGGAAAGGATGAGACATAAGAAGTCAGGTTAAAGCATTTAGATTTTATCTAAATATAGTAAAGAATGTCAAGTTTTTAAGCAAAGTCAAATCTGCATTTAGCCACTGAGCAGAGATGAATAGGTTAGAAGTGGGCAAGGAGCAAGGAGACCATTTGGGCTGTTGTCATCATTCAGATGAAAAGATCATGGTCTTGACCACAGTGGTGGCAAAGATGCAAAGGCTGTGTCACATGCTACAACATGGAACATTATGCTAAGTGAAAAGGGCAAGTCACAAAAGACAAATATTGTATGATTCTACTAATACTATCTATCTAAAGTATCAACTTCATAGAAAGAGAAAGTAGAATGGTGCGTATCAAGGGCTGAGAAAACGGAAAATGATGAGTCGTTTAATAGGTTCAGATTTTCAGTTTTCCAAGATGAAAATGTTTTAGAGATCTGTAGATCAACAATGTAAATACACTTAACACTACTAAACTAAATATTTATTTTAAAAGGGTTAAAATGGTAAATGTCATGTTACATGTTTTTTAACCACAATTCTTTTTTTAAAAGATGTAAAAGGGAGGCAAGGCTTTTTTTTATTTTGTTTTGTTTCAATATTTTACTCTTCAACCTCTGAGGATTGTCTTTTGCTATTTAACTGAATTATAAAATTAATACAGCTAAATGGGATCTGATTTGCAGGGCACCAAAGTTTCACATGGCCCCAAATATCTTAACCTGATTACTTGTCCATGATACTCAACATTTCCTCCATCAAAGTCATTGTTTGTGTATGTATGTGTGTGTACATAGCATGCTTAAAATATTACTGAAAAATAACTCAAAATGCTTATTAAGAAGTATTATACAGAATAAAAAATGAAACCCCACCAGGCATAGTGAGAGAATTTGCTTAATTTCAATTTGTAAAACACACAACATCTGTGAAGCACAATAAAATCAGGTATGCCAACATAGTACATACAGTATTTCAAAAATAGAACCTCACAGATGAGTAAAATCTTCCCACTATAAACTTCCAGAAATCCCCTGAAGATAACAAAAAGAAATCTATAAAAAGTGGTTAAGTCCAAGAAAATGGAATTAAAGAAAAAGTCAGAGTCTTAATAAAAGACAGGTTTACTATATGCCATGATTTCATGAAAACATTAGTTAGACATGAACTCATTTTCAGACAAGAGAGCAATCTCTGACACTATCCAGTTTATCTATTGTCGGAACATGAAGAAGTGAGAAAAGCCAGGTCATTGTTATCAACAAACTATGTGAGGATTAAGAATGAGGAAGAACAAAATTTGGAGGTAAGCTCTGTCTTCCGAGATTTACCTCTTCAATGGAATTATCTCGCTTATTACAGGTTCCCACCAAATATTATGTGGTAGTTAAGAGCTTGAGGTCTGATGTCACGTAAACCTGTAGTCAAATCTTAACTCTGTCACTTCTTAACTATTTGACTCCAGGCACGTAATCTTCTCTAGTTAGTTTTCTCCAATCCAGAATGAGAATAGCAATTATGCACAGAAGTCTTGTGAGCATTAAATGACATAATAAAAGGAAAGCACTTAGTATCATACCTGACCCATAGTAAGTGCTCCCTAAATGTTAGTTGATATTTTTTACTGTAAAATGTGACCAATTCACATACTCATAAGATTAAAACCACACATATAATATCTGGCTACACAAGAGGAACTCAAATGGTAGATACTCCCTACTTTTAGGAAACTGTTTTCATTCATTGTCAAACTGAGTATGAAATAGTATACAGTGACACAATGGGGTCTGAAAATTCTGAGTTTAGATTCTGACCCTACCAGTTATTATCTATGTGATCTTGAGCAAGTTATTTACCTCACTCTACCCTTCCTGTTCTCATCTGTAAAATGGGAACAATAATAAGTACCTATCTTACTGGATTGTTGAAAGGATTAAGACAACCCTTCTTTTAAATGCTTTATATATAAAACCCTAAAAATAAAACCTGGAACATACTATTAAGTACTAGCTGTTATTATTTTAATAGCAGCAGTACACATTTTATCTGAGGCTGCTTTGCATCAGAGAAATGAGGAATTAAGTGTGGATGTGAATCATTCCTTTGTCCAGCATAGCCAGTGTATATGCTCCCTGCCCATTAGTCACTTAGTAGTTGTCTCGGTTATCAAATTGACTGCTGCAATATCGTGCAGTGCTTGTGTTCCAGTAACCCTTACTTACTTAACAGCTTCAAAGCACAAGAGTAGTGATGTTGGCAATTCATATATGCCAAAGAAAAGCCATAAAGTGCTTCCACTAGGTGAAAAGTTATGTATGTACAGTCATGCACTACTTAACGATGGAAATATGTTCTGCAAAATGCGTCATTAGACAATTTTGTCATGCAAGCATCACAGAGTGCCCTTACACAAACCTAGATGGTATAGACTACTACACAACTAGGCTATACGATACAGCCTATTTCTCCCAGGCTACAAGGCTATGAAGCACATTAGTGTACAAAATAACACAAGATTAAATCAAGCACAAGAGAAAATGATGCAATCAAGAGATGCGGTAAACAAGGAATGTATGAGTCTTCTGTGGGCATAGCACAGCTTTACCATTTTACAGCAAACTTTCTTTTTAATAAATAGAGTACACTCTCGCCCTGACCAGTGTGGCTCAGCGGATAAAGTGTCGGCCAGAAGCCTTAAGGGTCCCAGGTTCGATTCTGGTCAAGGGCATGTACCTTGGTTGCCGGCACATCCCCAGTAGAGGTGTGCAGGAGGCAGTGGATCGATGTTTCTCTCTCATCGATGTTTCTAACTCTCTATTCCTCTCCCTTCCTCTCTGTAAAAAATCAATAAAATCTATTTTTTAAAAAAGAGTACATTCTCAAGTAATGATTAGAAATATATAGTAAATATATAAACCAGTAACACAGTTGTTTATTATCAAGTCTTACATACTCTACATAATTGTATGTGCTACACTTTTATTATTTTTTTTTAAAAAAAGCACTATTTCATTATTAAAGCTCAGGCAAATCAAATCAAATCAAATAATGTTCTGCTTGTTGTTTTCCTATATTTTTTATAAATTTAGTCCCCTCTTTTTTTTTTTTATAATTTATCTTTATTGTTCAGATTATTACAATTGTTCCTCTTTTTTCCCCCATAGCTCCCCTCCTCCGATTTCCCACCCCAACTTCTGTCCTTGCCCCCCAACTGTCCTCATCCATAGGTGTACAATTATTGTCCATTCTCTTCACAAACCCCCAACACCCTTAACCCCCGAAAATTGTCCATCCACTCCATTCTATGCCTGATTCTATTCCATTCACCAGTTTATTCTGTTCATCAGATTTTTTATTCACTTGATTCTTAGATTCACTCGTTGATATATATTTGTTGTTCATAATTTTTACTTTCCTTTTTCTTCTTCCTCATTCTCAAAGGATACCTTTCAGCATTTCATATAATACTGGTTGGGTGGTGATAAACTCTTTTAGCTTTTTCTTGTCTGTGAAGCTCTTT
>PVJC01024010.1:0-25881 GCA_004026665.1 Murina feae | reverse complement strand
AAGAGTCTGAGAGATCAACATAGAGGGGGTGCCTGCTCCAAGCCTCCACGGTGTTCCTGGGGGCAGGCCCCCAGCAGGTAGACACACACAGGAGGACTGCTCCGAGCCTCAGATGCGGCTGGGGGCAGGTCCCCAGTGGCGACACACACACACACATACACACACACACACACACACACACACAAAAGGCGCCTGGCAGACTGGGGCCATCATAGGACATCCACTGAGGGGTCCCAGACTGTGAGAGGGCACAGGCCGGGCTGAGGGACTCCCTCCACCCCAAGTGCACAAATTTTTGTGCACCGGGCCCCTAGTACAACATATAATACCTCATAACTACAAAGGACATTTCTTGATAGTCTATTCCATATCTTCTCATAGTTACTTTGGTATTGGTCCAAAGACACATCACTGTTATGAGGAGAAGCATGACACGTAGCAAATTCTTACAAAACCCATTTGAGTTGAAGAAAGAAGATAAAAAACTAAACTAGCTGAGTAGGGTGTTAGTGTGTGAGAAGGCCTCTACCACTAGTATTAGTGACCTCCTGCAGGACTGTTGGAAAGAATTATTGCAGACACCAATGCATAGATCTGCAATAGGTTCTCATTGCTGGAGTTAATGTTTTAAAATATCCTTATTGAATGCTCTGTTAGGAGTCTTTTTTTTTTCTCTCTCTCTCCTCCACCAAAGTCATAATGGCTGCTAACTTGGGTTAGAACCTTCTATGAATGTAAGTGCCAACAATGACAACCTTTAGGAAAAAACTGTGACATTGTCACGGATGGTTAAAAAGTTGCAAGAGAAATTTACTTCCTTCAGGTAAAATAAAACTTGGAATTTTGTAAGCATTATTATTCCAGTATTCCCATTTAGAAATATTATAGATTAGTAAGAACGTCTAAAATATTATTCTTCTCAGATGACAAGTCTTAAAGTAATTAATCAGAATCTAGTCGCTTTCCCTGGTAGCTCTCTATGTAAGTTGAAATGATAAAGAGAAGGTAGTGTTAACTATGACACATTCCAAGACCATATCATCATGACAGTGTTTAATTTCAGATAAGAGTCTGAAAAATGAAGTTGAATCATTACAAGTGAAGTAACTCCAAGGCATTTGAAGACACCACTGCTGATTGCTACTAATGTAATTATTATAAAGAATCAATAGTGAGTTTGCACTAAAATATGATATAGGTCATCCTTCCTTCTTAGTAATGCAAAAGGAGCATAATCAAAATTAACTTTGCTAAGACTCTGAGAAAATATTCAAATGAAGATACAATAGTGACAAACAAAATAGCAACAGGACAAATCTTAAGAGGATTTTTTCAAGTCATTTGAAATTGGGATTGAAACCAATGAAGTTAGGTGGAATTGGAGAATCTGGTATTGGTAAGTCTACATAAACCAGAACCCAGTAACACCAACAGTCCCTTCCTCTTCCTCCCTTCCTCCTTTCCTTCTTTCCTTCCTTCCTTCCTTCCTTCCTTCCTTCCTTCCTTCCTTCCTTCCTTCCTCCCTTCCTTCTCTCTCTTTCTCCCTTCCTTTCTCTTTCTCTCCCTCTCTCCCTTCCCCCTCTCTTTCTCATTCTTTCCTTCCTTCTTTCCCTTTGTTTCTTCCTTCTTTCCTTCCTTTCTCCCTCCCTCCCTCCCTCCCTCCTTTCTTCCTTCTTTCCTTCCTTTCTCCCTCCCTCCCTTCCTCCCTCCTTTCTTTCTTTCTTTCTTTCTTTCTTTCTTTCTTTCTTTCTTTCTTTCTTTCTTTCTTTTCTTTCTTTTCTTTCTCCAAGTCCATCTGAAATATAGCACCACATTCTCAGCAGTCACAAGTATCCTATATGATAAAGAGAGGATATGCAAATTGACTGTAACTCTGCCACAAAGACAGTAATGCCCACAGCGGAGGTGAGGGTTTCCATAACACAAGATGGCTTCACCCACAGCAGAGGCTGAGTTCCCATAATGAGCCTTAATGAGCAATCAGCAGGGACTTGAGCATACAACATATAATACCTCATAGCATACAACACATGCTCCGTCCCCCCGCCCCCATGTGGCTTGACAGGAGACCTCAGGCTGCATTCCCTGCCTTGGCGACAGGCTGGGGACCTTTGGCTGTGCCCCACACCTGGCAGGGCTTGATGGGGGACCTCAGGCCATATCTCCCACCTGGCAGGGCTTGATGGAGGACCTCAGACCACGCTCCATGCCCTAGCGCCAGGCAGAGGGACCTCAGGATGTGCCTCCCGCCCCAGCACCAAGCTGGGAGACCTCAGGCCACACCCCCCACACTGGCACCAGGCCAGCGGACCTGAGACCACACCCTCCTCCTGGTGGGGCTTGACAGGGGACCTCAAGGTGCACTCCTCCACCCTGGTGCCAGGATGGGAGACCTCAGGCTGTTGCCCCCCACTCCAGTGCCAGGCTGGGGGACCTCAGGCCGCACTCTCCCTGCCCAGCAGGGCTTGATGGGGTACCTCAGGCCACGCCCCCCGCCCTGGCATGGGCCAGGGAACCTGAGGTTGCATCTCCTGCCTTGGTGGGGTTTTACCGGGGACCTCAAGGTGCACACCTCCCAGAGCTGGCCAGGGCACATCAGGCTGCTCTCCTCACTCTGGGCCGAGGGACCTCAGGCCATGCCCCTGCCCACCGGGGTTTAATGGGGGATGTTAGGCTGCCCCCCCTTCTGGTGGGGCTTGATAAGGGACTTAGGCTGTGCCCACCCACCCCCACCCAGCAATTCTTGACAGGGACCTCAAGTCACACACCCTACCCTGTAGGGCTTGATGGGGAACCTCAGGCCTGCCCCTCGCCCAGCAGGGCTTGACAGGGGATCTCAGGCCACTTCCTCCACCCGGTGGGGCTTGATGGGGGACCTCAGGGCATGCCCCCACCCAGCCCGGGCTGAGGGAGCTCAGACTGTACTCCCCTGTCCCGGCGCTGGGCCAGAGGACCTGAGACCGTGCCCCCCACCTGGCAGGGCTTGACAAGCAAGGGTGGGACTGGCCAGGTTTGGATCTAGTCCAATTGGGAGGGCTGGCCAGGCCTGGGTCTCATACAATTTTGAGGTGGAAACTTGACTTTTGGTCCCATGGTGTGCCCCAGACTCTGACAGGAGGAAGATTTTCATATACATTTTACTAATTTTCTTTCATCTCTGACATTTCTATTATAGAGAAAGGGCAAATAGCCTCTAATTAGTCCCCTTTTAATGTGCATGAATTTCATTCACCGGGTCATTAGCGTTCACTATAAAAAGGATTTTTAAGGCTGAGTTAGCTCCTTTCAAAATCCTGTGGGCATATCTCACGTGCAGATCGAAAAAGCCATGCAGGTGATCTGGTGCATGCGGGAGACTGCAATCCCTGGTGTCGTTGTTTCTAGGAAGACACTACGTTTTTTAAAATATATTTTTATTGATTTCAGAGAGGAAGGGAGAGGGAGAAAGAGACAGAAACATCAATGATGAGAGAGACTCATTGATCGGCTGCTTTCTGCAAGCCCCCTACTGGGGATTGAGCCTGCAACCCAGGCATGTGCCCTCAACTGGAATAGAATCTGCGACCCTTCAGTTCACAGGCCAATGCCCTATCTACTGAGCTGAACTGGCTAGAGCTAGGCAAATGCTTTCCTGGTACAGACAAAAGTGGGGTTGCTTTGACTGCAGGAAGAGGGACTGATCCCTTCTGCTCTACAATATAAGATAGCTCCAAAGAACAGAAGTAATTTGAAAAAATTAAAATCATTTTTGAGGTCTGACTGGAAATAAACATTCTTTTAAAAAACTTTTCTTATTGATTTTAGAGGGAGAGGAAGTGAGAAGGATAAAGAGATAGAAACATGAATGGGCTGCCTCCTGCAGGACTGAGTCTGCAACCTGGGCATGTGCCCTGACAGGGAATCAACCCGGTGACCTTTTGGTTCTTGGGTTGAAATTTATCTGTCTGTTTTTCACAGAAACAACAGAAACCTATGCATAAAGGCAAGATTTCAATACTGCAGCTTCCAGTCATAAGCAGGGAATTCTCCAGCAGTAATAAAGTTGAATAAACAAAAGCTGGCTCTTTCGAAAAACCACATGCATTCCAGTTTCTTAAAGTTTCATGGAAAAGTAAAGCCTTTGCTTTTTAAAGAACATATAACTACAAAACCCATAGATCTTTTAATACATTTGATATTTCCTTCAGTTTCAAGTCAAATGCACATTGAATTACTATAAAATAACATATAGATATAATTATGAAAAATATTGTTATTCTGAAAACAGGGCTATACAAAGAAGTTGAGATATTAAAACCACAGATTGCTTAAAATTTACCCCACACGCATTAGTTCTTATGAAAGGGATACACTGCACTACTAAAATTCAAAAAGACTTCAAAATTCTTTAGAAAACAATTTAAATGGACCCATATTTGCAGATTTCTAATACTCATAATTCATTAGTAAATTTAGAGCATATGATACCCTTGAGCTCTAAAATGCTGTAGTCATTAATAATGCTGTTTTCCATGATAATAGAATCGGAGAATCTCAAAATTTTATAAATTCACAGGTGGCACTTTTGACATAGTTACATATGTCAGTTTATTTTTGATAAGTTTTAGCTAATTAACTACAGACCTTGTTCTTTAATATTTTTATACTTAACTAACATTTTTTTCTAGATAATTATTTTTCAGTCTGTTTGTGCTTTGCACTCCGAACTAGCTCAGTACAGCTTCCAACAAAGCCAGGAGACTGTCAGCAGTCAACCCTGCGGTGGATTGTGTCAGAAAAAGGACTCAGGCAACTCACCAAGAGACAGTCGGTTCTGTTTTCCACATCAGTAAAAATCGGTCTCAGAGCAGCCACTCTTCCATCCACTGAGCAGACATCATCAAGATAAATAAGACAATTAAAGCAGCCTGGACATAGGGGAATAAGTATACAAACCTGTGGCAGAACTATTCTCGTTATGAGGATGAGGATGAACGATGATCATATTCACAAGCTGAATAATTAATGCGAACTATTCAAGACCATTTTTCATATTGCACGCACAGAGAAACTTGGGAAGGAGGGAGGAATGAGAAGCGTGGCAGTTGGGAAAGTCTGAGAGGCAGAATCCTGCCAGTGGCACTGCAGGCTGTGGCCACCCATGCAGAGTGGGTCACAGAATTGTGTCTTTCCCACCAGACTGTGCTGAGTAAGTCTCCCTTCCTCCTTAGAACCTTGCTTGTTCCCTCCCAATTCCGGCAGGAGCAAAGCCCAGAGGTCTAGCAGGACAAGCAACTCTTTTTTCTCTTATCCTAGAAAATGTCCCTAGTGTTAGGAACTGAATGTCAAAATGGAACTCTCCTGTATCACCTTTACCTACAGGGCTAACACGTGCAGACTCCGGGGTCAGGGGTCATTGTTAGTCAGAGGCCAAATGTGAGAGACACTGGGTGGTCCCTAAAACAAGGCTTTGCTTCTGCATTACAATGAGCATTAGGCCTGCTACTCTTTGCACCATTAAAGTTAGACACATCCCCCTTTAAAGTAAAATTGTCATTTAAAAGTCAGTGTTAGAACCTCTCTGTTTCCTTCCCATAGGCCCCAGGCCCATTACTTTGACTGACAAGGAGTATCCCCTGATACCCCCCTTCCTGACCAGACTTCTCTCCTGATTATTTTGTCCTTCAAGGGCTCTGTACTTACCTTGGTAACACATCTCAGCTAAAACTTTTCATTTAACTTCAAGATTATTTGATTAGCCTTGCTCCCTAAACTTTAAATTATAACCGATCAGGAACAGTGTTTATATTTTACCAGACTGTCATATTTAGCATCCTATATAATAAAAGGCTAATATGCAAATCGACCAAATGGGGTAATAACTGGTTGCTATGACATGCACTGACCAACAGGGGGCAGATGCTCAACACAGGAGTTGCCACTCAGCCAAGGGGAGCGCTATTCAGCCAGAAGCCCTGAGCTGGGCTCATGGCTAGCAAATGCAGTGGCAGTGGCAGGAGCCTCTCCCACCTCCACAGCAGCATGAAGAATGTCCGACTGATGGCTTAGCCCTTAGGACATCCCCCGAGGGCTCCAGGACTGCAAGAGGGTGGAGGCTGGGTTGAGGGACTTCCCCCCACTGAGTGCATGAATTTCGTGCACTGGGCCTCTAGTACATACACACAAAAAATAAATAAAGTGAAAAAGATGACAGTATACTAAATTATATTTGAATTTCAGGTAAACAGTATTTATTTTTATTTATGTCACAAAACAAGTCACACAGGGTATTTTCTTTTTAATATATTTTTATTGATTTCAGAGAGCAAAGAAGAGTGAGAGAGAGACAGGAACTTAAATGATGAGAATCATTGATCTGTTGCCTCCTGCACACCTTACACTGCAACCCAGGCAGGTGCCCTCACCAGAATAGACCTACTGGTTCATAGGTCAACACTCAACCATTGACTCATGCTGGCCAGGCCATCCCAGGTATTTTCATCTTAGAGTACATTTTCTATTATGCGGCATAGTTATACAATGACTTCACTCTATTTAGAGGAATTTACATGGCTTAAAAGACCTCAAATATAGGGAATGGATTTTTATCTTTCTTGAATGTTTTCCACCACACCTTCACTAGATTTATTAGTGTCCATCCTTCAGACCTCAGCTTAATTCTCATTTTCCAAAGGAAGCTTTTCCTGATTGTAGGACTCCTACACCAGTAGGACTCCATAGCTATCCTTTACAAAACTTATAAGTTATGATAATTTATTTCTGACTTCTTCCTAGACTGTAAGCTCTGGGACAATGGAATTACTTGTTCTATTCACATTTACTGCATGGTTACTATAAGCCAGGTACTATGAGGCACAGTTAACATTTCACTTAATCTATACAATTTGGAATCAAATATCATCATCATTTCCCATTTATAAAAAAGAAACTTTTTATGAAGTCATAAATTGATATCGAAAGTGACATGTAGAAGAGCCAGGATTGGATTCCATAAAATTTTACTCTAGGTTCTGTATTTTAAAACTCCTGTTATAGGGAGGTAATCAACCAAGGACCTTGCATGCATATATGCATAACTCATGGACACAGACAATGGGGTGGTAAGGACCTGAGGTGGGGACAGGGGTGGATTGGAGGGGTTCAATGGGGGAAAAATGGGACATACGTAATATTTTCAACAATAAAGAATTAAAAATAATAAAACTACCCTATTATAGTAGACTAGGGGCCCAGTGCATGAAATTTGTGCATGGAGGGGGAGTTCCCTCAGCTCAGCCTGCACCCTTTCCAATCAGGGACCCCTTGGGGGATGTTTGACTGTGGGATTGAGCCTAAACTGGCAGCTAGACATTCCTCTCATGTGATCTGGGACCACTGGCTCCTAACCACTCACCTGACTACCTGCCTGATCGTCCCTAACTGCTTCTGCTTGCCTGCCTGATCTTGACCCCAACTGCCCTCCCCTGCTAGCTAATTTGGTTCTGATTATTTGGTTTCTATGCCAGTCAGCGTCAAAAACTCTCCCTCTTAGGCAACCATTGGCTCCTCACAGTCCACCCAGATTTGGTTCTGATTGGTTTGTTTCTGGATCTATCTCTGGGCCTGATCAGAGAGGCGGGGCTGATCAGCAGCCCCTGGAAGGCCCAGAGAGAAACAGAGACTTGGCTGCTGGTGAAGCCCAGAAAGAGAGAGGCAATGGCTGATCAACAGCTGCCACGGAGATCAGACCCTACTTCTCTCTCTGGGCCTGATCTGCAGCCCCTTCGGCAGTCAGTGATGGGTCCTCACAGCAACCCAGCACTGACTGCAGGACTGACTTCCGGTGTTCAGTGGAGCCTTCGTTCAGTCGTTACAGACCCTGGGCTTTTATATATTAGGATCCTTAATGATAATTGTTAAATAAGCAAACAAACTTTAAAACGTAAGTGCTTAATAGAATACTCAAATATTACCACATGCAAAAATGTAGATGATAATCTCTCATACCAAGTTTCTATATTCCTTTTTATAAACAAGAATATACTCTGGAATCTTACTGAGCTATAGAGACACCACTGAGGGAAACTTATTCCCAGTAAAGGTATCAGGAATACATCATGTTGCAGCATATGAAATTGCTATTTTAAAGCAAAACAAAACAAAACAAAAGCAAAAAAACAACAACAAAACTTCAGCATCAGTTATGTTATATAGTTCCACCCAGTAAGAAACATTTATTGTGTTAATAAAAATCCAAATATTTTTTTCTCCTAAATTCAATTAACATCTGAAGCAGGGTTGGGTCTCTGTAACAAGAGGACAGGTGTATGTCAATAGGAAACTTGCTGCCAGGTTAAAACACACAGAGAAAACCCACACAGAGGAATTTCACAGACAGAGTATCTGAAAGTAAACTACTTCGCTTTGCTCCTCGGAGCTTGTGGAGATAACTGACATCTTGTAATTGGATATGGCAGTCCACTCAGAACTCTGGTGCTTTTTATCGACTTCAGTATTTTTGAGGAATTTTTAGCAGAGGATCCTTAGGCCTGGATCTGCCTCTCCTCCCTGTAGGTATTGACCAGTGATGAAAAATAGTAAACAAACAAGAAACAACATTAACAAGAAACCCAAAGTTAACAGCCACCTTGAATTTTTAACTAATCAAACTCATCTCAGAGAGCTATTATTTGTAAACTAGGGGTCCAGTGCACAAAAATTTGTGCAAGCGGGAGGTCCCTCAGCTTGGCCCGTGCCCTCTCGCAGTCTGGGACCCCTCTGGGGATGTTCACCTGCTGGCGTGCCTGGTCAGCCTGGGTGAGGGGCTGATGGCTGTTTGCAGGCTGGCCAAGCCCCCCAGTGTGGACCCTCGCCCCATTGGGGTGTGGCAAGCTTGGGTGACAGGCTGAGGGCTGTTTTCAGACTGCCCACAGCCCCTTCAGGTTTTGGGTCCCTACTGGGGTGCCTGGGCAGCCTGGGTGAGGGGCTGATGGCTTTTTGCAGGATGGCCAAACCCCCCAGTGGGGTCCCTCATCCCATTGGGGTGTGGCCAGCCTGGGTGCTGGTCTGAGGGTTGTTTTCAGGCTTTCAGGCTGCCCACAGTCCCTTCAGGTTTTGAGCCCCTACTGGGGTACCTGGCAAGCCTGGGTGAGGGGCTGAGGGCTGTTTTCAGGCTGGCCAAGCCCCCCAGTGGGGTCCCTCACCCCAATGTGGTGTGGCCAGCCTGGGTGTGGGCATGAGGACTGTTTTTAGGCTTTCAGGCTGCCCACAGCTCCCATTGACCCAATGTCCCAGCAAGGCTGGCTCAAAGCAGGTTTCTGGGGTTTATTTATCTTCTATAATTGATACACTATTCCTTTAAGCTGAGGCTGAGGCAGGCAATGAAGCCTCCTGTCTGCTTCAGCTCCATTGCTTCTATAATTGAAAGAATGTTGCCTTAGTTAGAGGCTCAATCAGCCTATGCAGGCAGGCAGTTTCCTCCATCGCTGGTGCAAGGGAAGCCTGCTGTTTGCTTCAGCTCCAAGGCTTCTGTAATTGAAACAATGTTGCAACTATGTTGCCTGGAGCACAAAGAGGCCCAGCCGGCTGGCAGACAGTTTACTCCTGGTGCAACGGAAGCCTGCTGTTTACTCTAGCTCCGTGACTGCTGGCCTCAATCTTGGCTGTGTTAATTTGCATACAGCTGCTCTGTTTGGCTGGTGGGTGTGGCTTAGGCATCCCATAGAAATGGTCAATTTCAATATTACTCTTTTATTGGATTATATGTCAGCAGTACACACCTTTGACTCAAAAGCAAAACAAAACAAAAATGAAGAGGCTTATTTGCATTACACAAACATTCCACTTAAATTCAAAAGTTAAGGTTTCTTTTGAGTTCACACCAGATTCTTTGTTGAAGTCGTTTTAGATCAAAACCAAACCAGATCAGAGGTGAGCATATTTTTATTACTTCCTTTGAAATTATTGCTGACTTCAAAGTTTTCACCATCTCACCTTTTGCGAGAGCCCAGAGTTCTAACATTATCAGCTGGCAGGGCCTCTTAGATGGAGAACCTGGGAACTGAAACCAACTTGGTCATCTGTGAGCACATTGTTATATTCTGTGTTTTGTAAAATACTATCAAGTTTTATTTGAATCCTGAAGGTACTTCTAGAGGAAATAAGGCAATTGATATTTCCTTCCTTGCTTTCAAATAATTGATATGACCAAAGCGGGTAGCCAAGTGTCAGAAGGCCTTCCTCCTTCTGATGCTCTTTTGCAGATTCTTCAGAAGTGAATACATTTGTTCATAGCTTATGCTTAGGGATTGTATAAAATCCTCCCTCCTCTTAAATTGCCTGGACAGAGCATCGATTTGGGAGTGAGATTAATTAGCATGACTCCATCGGTAATATTAGTTATTCAAAACAGTGTTGTGAGGATGAAATAAAAGTGCTCTGCAAATGTTAATCACGAGGTTTTGGTGCCCACACTAGACATCCATTCAGTAAGTGCTCTCCTCCTCTTCTCTTTCCCTCAGTGGGTATTGCCCTCCCTGACAGTGCACTGAAGGCGCTGATTGACTGCTGGGTGGAGTCCTCATTATTTCCTCGCTCACTTCTTACATCTAGGATTCTGCTCTCATTTGTTCTCAGAGGAATGACAAAAGTCCCTGGTCTTTCCTTAGTTTTCTGTTCCTTAAAGAATCTCTGGAAATCTTCAAGTTTAGTTTTAATTCTTGATTTCAAGTGGCACCATTCTTTTTTGTTTCCTTTTGTTAATCCTCACCCAAAGATATTATTTTTCCATTGACTTTTAGAGAGAGTGTAAGGGAGAGGGAGAGAAACAGAGAGAAAAACATCAATTTGAGAGAGATGCATCATTGGCTCCCTCTCACACATGCCCCATCCAGGACTGGGGTGGAGCCTGCAATTGAATTACGTGCCCTTGACCAGAATCAAACCCGAGACCCTGTGGGCTGATGCTCCATCCACTGAGCCTAACTGGCTAATGCTCAAGTGGCACTATTCTTAACCATTCGCACAATCTGTTGTCTCTTAGGGTTTCTTTAAAAACTAGCTGCCTAGACCTTGATTTTCTTCTATTTTGCCAAGAAACACCATTAATTTTATTTATAGCTGAGCTTTCTATGAAATGTGACAATTACCCAAGAGAATGTGGTAGTTAACCCAAAAAAATAGGTTTGTGAAACTCTATTGAAATTTACCTTAGACTCTTCATGAAGCGAGCTCAGTGGTCAGCCTCCACAGTAAGCTTGATCTTAAGGGGATATTATACAAATGTTGTGGGGAGTCCTTGGAGGACACCAGTTAGAGGTGACTACTCTGGTTCTCCCTCTGATACTCACCTTTATATGTCCAAGAAATAGCTTCAAATTTTCTTAGTTGTTGAGTGATTAAATAGCACCTACTATTGTCAAGCTTGGCAACAAGCACTGAATATTGAACAATGAACAGCTTATGGTTTAAATTTAATAAGTTTATTATTTTATTCTGATAATAAAATAACAAATAATTCTTACTATGTGATAAGCATTATTCTAATTACTATACATGATAACTCTTGTACTATATAATATGAAGTTGATCGATACTGTAATTATCTCCATTTTACAGATGAGGAAACTGAAATACAGAGAGGGAGGCTGAGCAATTTATCTTAGGTCACATGGTTGGCAATGTGGCAGAACCAGGATTTGAATCTTGGCTACTAACCACTGTTAATGTCCTGCCAGAGTTCCTTGGCCTACTTCTGAGTCCATCTGATGTGGAAGTACTAGGTTTCCATCACGCTTACAGCCTGCGACCACAAGCGCTTGGGCATCTGTATTGTCAGCCTGAGAGCTTTCTCTGATTATTGTGTGAGGGCTTGCTAAGCTTTCCCAGGGAAGGTCAGAGGTGACAGCTCCTTGATGCCTCCAGAGGAACTCCGTGGGGAATGGGTATGATGGATAAACACCCTCGTCTCTCATTTTTTCTGTGTGTGGCATGGGGCAGAAAGACCCTACAGACTTCCTCAGAGGGTCACGAATGGGATGGTGTTCCTGCTGCTCAGAGATAACCTGATCATTGGCACACTTTTTAAAAAAAATGGTTTAAAATTTTATTTTTAGACAAAGAGGAAGGGAGAGAGAGAGAGAGAGAGATAAACATCAATATAAGAGCCAGACATCAATGGGTTGCCTCCTGCATGTCCCCTACCTGGGATCCAGCCTGTAACCCAGGCATGTGCCCTGACTGGGAATCAAATGGTCAACCTTTTGGTGCACTAGATGATGCCCAACCAACTGAGCCACACTGGCTGGGGCACACTGGCACACTTTTATCTCTTTTCTTTCCCCACTCCTTCACTTGTGCTTCCTGGGACCACCTCCCGAAAAATGTACCCACCATCAAGTCGTTACCTCAATATTTGTTTCTGAAGCAACCCAAACTAGTGCTCTTCACATAATTTATTTGCCTCCCTACGATCTTTACTTTCTTTATCCTTTTGCTCAAAAAAATCCTGCCCTATCCATGTGTTGTATTGTGATTTGTAATAAGAAGTAGATATTTGTTCTCAATCTTGTTCCTGGCACAGAGCTGTTAAAACCCAGGTGCTCTCTTGAGGGTGATGGCCTCAGAGGGTCAGAAAAAGACGAGTACTCTGTCATTTCAAAGGTATGTCCACCTAGATGCACAAGAACAAAGGACTTGCTGAAGGCAAAGATAACCCTTTTACTAAAGAAGCTACATGCTTAAGGCATGTCTACCCACTATGACCTGCCCAGTTAGGAATTTATCATCAGATCACCCTCTGAGGTGACTTCATAGAACCCTTTTTTCATCCATACTAACAAATTAATCTGACCCAAGGAAGAGGTCATAGGAACCTCTGATTTATGGCCAGTCAGTTAGAAGTACAGATGACACCTGGCTCACAACTGGCTCTGAAGCGGGGAGTGGGGGGGCGGGGGGAGCAGTCTTATCCTGTGGAGCCTGGCACTACCTCTGGATCAATATCAGAATGAACTTCAGGACAGCTAGCTGGTGTCCCGGAGAACTCCGTGGGGGTGTGTGGGAGCCAACATTTAGCTTTGAAACCAGTCTTTGTATATGAACGGATACATAACAATTATAACATTCCAGTCTTTGTTATTTTTCAAGCAAAAACAGATACTGATAAGTTCTACAGCTATCACTAACTATATTATAGCTCCTGGCAATTGAGTAGGCACAAATGCAAATGAGGGAAGGGCACCATTTGTTTTCTGAAGCTGCTTTAACAAATCACCACAAGTTTGATATCTTAAAACCACAGAAGTTTAACCTGCTCCAGTTCTGGAGTCCAGAAGTCTGCAGTCTCTAGGGCTGTCCTCCCTCCGGCGCTCCAGGGCACAACTTGTTTCTTTCATCTTCCAGCCTCTATTCGCTGCCCTGGCATTCCTGGGCTTGTGGCCACATCTCTCCAACCTCTCACTGCCTTCAGGTTACATTCTCCCCCCTAGGTCTGCATCTTCACCTCTGTCTGTTTCAAACATCTCTCTGCCTTTTGCTTAACAGGAAACTTATCCTAGGATTTAGGGCCTGCCCAGATAATTCAAGATTATCTCCTGATTTCAAGATCCTTAATTTAATCACACATGAAAGACCCTTTCCAAATTTGGTGACATTCACGGTTTCCTGGGATTATGTAAATAGCTTTTTTGATTGAGAGGGTTCAATTTTCAGCCTCCCACAATCCATCCCACATAGCCATTTGCCTACTCTCAACATCCCCCCAAAGTCTCAACCTATTCCAAGATCAACTCAAATCCCAAATCTCATTGAAATCTTGTCATTAAAGCCATGAGGCTTTTGCCTCCCAACTCTTTAGATGTGTTTATATATACTTTAAGCTGCACTTTTTAGACTTAGATTAATCTGTATTAATTTTTATTTTCCTTAAATTACTATTTTTGATTAATACTGAGTATCATGTACTATGTATAAGGCATCTTGCTTAGTATTGTGGGTGAAACCAGATGAATTATTCACAATTTCTGCTCTGCAACTACTCACTTGAGTGAGGAAGACAGACAAGTGAAAAACTTCTAATATACATCAGAAAAGGAAAACATGTTTTATGGGAGTACACTATGTAATAGAAATATGCAGGAATACAAGATAAGATAGAGAGTCATCAGTATTGTCTACTTTCTTGGCTGAGATGAGATTTGAACGGGGCGCACATGAACAAAAAGGCTCCCAATGAGAACTGTTAAGGAAGGACAATAAGGATGACTTCAGCGAAGACATGGAAACAGACACTGTTTAGAGAAACAATGATTAATCTGTTGTGTTTTCAACATGTGTGTTACGGAAAAATAGTGTAAGATGAACATTTCCATGGAAAGTTGTAAATGTCTGGCTGTCAAGTTTTGACGCTATAGAAAGGGACACTATGGCACAGTATTAAACACAGATGTCTTCTTTTCTTTTACTTTTCTCCACAGAATTTATAAATGAGATAATGGTATACATTTAAATGGTCTGTTAAGATGATTTTCTCTTTTTCATGTTCCTGCATACAATCCTTTATATTGTTTTGCTCTGCCTCAAGGAAGATTAGCACTGCTACCTCGGAGGATGAAACAACAAAAGAGTGTGAGAGAGAAGAACGTTGGTACTAAGTTTTGAATTGCAAAACTGTATTTTTGTGTTCCTAGCAAGACAATAGCCTTAAATTTTTAGTGTTGCTGCAATATAAAAAGAATTTCCAAATTTCTACAGCTCCCGCTGAGGGATCTGGAGCTGGAGATCAGACGGATCTTCGCACTCCTGCCGCAGTATGAAATGCATTCTGTTTGATGCTAAGAACCCTGGGAAGAAGCAAGATGTGATGCAGGAAGGGAGGCAGAAAGTCCAACTTTCCTGCTTTATCAGACTGTGGAAAGACGAGACAATAGCCGATCAGAAGACAAAAGAACCTTTATTGCAGAGACACGCTTTCCTGAAAACACTGTGGCCTGAGCTCGCTTCTCTGCTACCTCCACCCGACTCAGTTCTTGGAGATTATATATATATATATATTTATATCTCATATGATACCATTGTAATTAGCTAGTTATTAATAATAGGAAAGAAGCAAAAGGAAGGGCAAACATTATAGGCATGTCATCTGGGCAGTTTCACCAGGAAACTGCAACTTTACACTTCCCGGAGAAATACCAGCCTACTCCCTGTAAACATAGGGAAGAGGGACTGTATAAGGGAAGGTAGAAGCATGTCTAGTAAAGTTGATTGACATAGGAAATGTACTTGCCTGTCAGTCAAACCCTGGGGACAGAGATGATTGGCCAGAATGAGCAGGGCCAATACAGGCCCACAAAAATTTGGGAATACACAATCTACTAAACAAAGGAGTTTTCTCTCCCTTGGCTCGCCTGGCTTGTGACTCTTGGCTTCCTTGCATTTGCCCATGATCCACAGCCATGCCAACCCCACATGCAATGGACTAATGGACTGCCCTGGGAGACACAAGGTAAGCTGGCCTAATGCTGCACTGGACCCGGCTCCAGCGTGGAAAGGAAACCGTGGACACTGGCTCTGATTTTAGTTCTACTGAAGCCCGAGCTACTTTTTCTATGACTAGACGGAGGGAAACAGGACTTCAGAAACCCAGGCGTCAGTCCACAGAAATAAAGCTTTCTACTATATCAAAACCTCCTGTATGAGTCTCAGAAAATTCCTTTTCTTGGGATATCACAAGAAATCCACCCCCACTAGCACCCAGGGGAGATGACGCGCTCTCCCCTTCGATAACACATACCATGTTATCTAGTTTTTTTTCTAATACAATCATGCTCTTTCCTTATATTTCATTATTTCAGAAGAAAATCCATTTCATTTTTCTCACAGAAACAGAAGGTAATGAGCGGTTTTAATGTGCTCTCCATATTCCTATTAATAATAGTTATATGTCTTCCTCTCATTGTTGGGGTCCTACATACACGACACCAATAATAAAAATGATACACTTGCCCTAACCAGGTTGGTTCAGTGGATAGAGTGTGGGCCTGTGCACTGAAAGGTCCCAGGTTCGATTCCAGTGAAGGGCATGTACCTTGGTTGCGGCCACATCCCCGGTGGGAGGTGTGCAGGAGGCAGCTGATTGATATTTCTCTCTCATCGATGTTTCTAACTCTCTATTCCTCTCCTTTCCTCTCTGTAAAAAAAAACCAATAAAATATATTTTTAAAAATGATACACTTTATTCGCTAATGCTATTAAGAATAACTTCCTTTAAAAGTAAAAAGATCTCCGTCTCATCTTTGGTTTTATAACCACTTTTGGAATGTCCCTTTGCTGCATTCTTTTGAAGCAGCCTAATTTATGGCTTCAAAGGATCATCACTTCAGTATGAAGTTAATTCATTTAAACACAGACGAGCTTCTGCTTCTCTCTGAGATTTACATTGCATCCAAAGATGGTATGAAGTAGAGTTACTCCCTCAGAATAAAATGATAAGAGTTATTGCTGTTGGCCTCTCTCTGACTGTTCCAGTAAACAAATATGTTGGCCTTTTAAAATGATGACTAAAAAGCTCGCCATCTGAAAGCTAGGAAAGGAATGAGTTTATCACAAAAATGGATTTCACCAGAAGCTGAGGAGAGCCAGAGAAAAATAAACTCTGTTATTTATTTGTTTGGAACTTACATTTTACTTCCATTTGCCTATAAAAACATTGGAGGTGAGGCATACAGTCCAGCCAGACTGACCCATTTCTATCATCTCTCTACTTTTATTGCTTCCAGACGTTTCCTGCTTTGATCCCTTCGATGCCCAACTCAGAGATAAATCTTCTGAAAATACCTTCTCATCATGCTATTTTTCCCTATTAAGGACCTGCAGGGTCTCCAATGACCTACGGCATCCAGACTCTAATTCTCTGCCTGAAATTCAAGGCTCTTTGTAATTCAATCGCAATTTATCTATCCAACGTCATCACCTATTATTTTAGCACATGTGACTCATAAAATATTTCTATCATACAGATTCAATAGTTTAACACCGAGGAGCTGACATTTATCAATGTCTCTAGGGTCATCTAAAATCACCTCTCCTGAAAACTTCTTTAACTGTTAGAACCAGTGTTACTAGTACCTGCATTAAATATCAAATCAATATTGTTGCTCAGAAAATGTCACGCTCTATGGTGAAAACTTTGAGGTGCATAAAGATAATCACCATCACAGGTTTTGCTTCCAGTCTATTACTAAGTTTAATGGGATGCATAGAAAGTCCTAAGAAAGTGAAGGAGAGAAGAATAGTGCACAGTGTATGTGTGTGTATGTGTGTGTGCGCATGCTCAGAGAAGGTTTCCAGGATGAGTTAACACTTAAATTGTGTTAGAGAAAGTGTCAACTGATCCAAAAGGCACAGTGAACAATGCCCAGGACCCATGATACTTTTAGGGACTCTCAAATAAAAATATTTTAATATTAATTTCTTTAAAAATCAGAAAAAAATGGAATGTAGTAATTATGGATACATGATAATGACCTTGACTTGGATATATTTGTCTTTATACCAACACAATAGCTTTTAATATTTTAAAACGGGTCCCTGAAGACAAAGTGATTTGAGATCACAGAAGTCAGACTGTCACCCTGCCTGGAAGAAAGGATGTGATATTAATGGGTAGAGAGAGAAAGAGGAAACAATATGAGTAAAGTTCGTGTTGTGGGAAAATACAGAGTGTGTGTGGGAAACTGCTGGAGAAAGAGAGCATTGATCGAACATGACAAAGAGAGGTAGGTTAAAAGATGGTAGAATGGAATCAATCATACTTTAGAGGCTTTATTGGTGGCAATTTTATAGAGATTTGAACCTGTTGATCTATTAAGGATTGTTGAACAGGGAGGTAACATGAGAGCAGGTTTCTGTATTCAGTGCATTCACTCAGCAAATATTTATTAAGTACTTACGATGTGTTAGATATTGTGTGTACCATGCACTGGGCATATGATAGAGGGCGTTCCTGTCATTATGGAGCTAACATTTCAATGGGTTCAGCAGGCAATAAACATAGAAATTATCCAATAAATGATAGTTTCCAAAAGTAATACATGCTCTGAAGGCAGTAAAGGAGGATAATAAATAGAGTAAATGTGCAGTTGTAAGTGTAGAGTAAATTGTAATTGAGAAGGTCAGCATTCCAAGCAGGATGAATAAGCAGGATGAAGAGCACATTCCAAGAGCTGGCAAGGGGTCAAGTGTAAAGTGAGATCGGTGTGACTAAAATGAGCGAATAAGGGAATGAGTGCATGGAATGAAGTTGGGGGGAAGGTTACATTTTTGCTCTTAATTATATAACAGCTGAATTCCTTACCCTGTTAATAGTTTTTTTCTTTTAAAATGTTCTCAATTCATACTGACTTGTTTCTTTTTAATTTATATGTGCAAAACATTTTTGGAACAAGTGGTGGGCTTAAAATTCTCTTCTATCCTGTTCAACATCTATCAGTGAGTTGGGATTATGAAAGATATTTCATAAACAGTTATATGACTCATTTTTAAGATTGCAGATATATTCAGATACCATATGAAATTCTACTAAAAGAAGCCAAATATTCAGTTTGGGATCAGATACCATAACTTGTCATTTAGTTTAACATAGCCACAAGAATATCTAAAATAAAATAAGAGGTATCATAAAATAGCATACGCCTGCTTCTTTGATAATTTTGTTTAGCTCTGTTCCAAGAGTGCATCATGGTTCATGATTCAGTTGGAATTTTACTCATTTTCATGATAGACCAAGAAAAATGCTATCTAGGAGCAATGCTTAGACATTATCCTTGGAAGTTCCAGCATAAATGCATATAATTTCTCCCAGTGTTTCTAAATAAATTTAAAGAAATAAACTAAAACAAAATTTTAATTTAAGAGAAAGATTCTATTAATTGATATAAGTTTTGGAAGCTTCAAGAAATTGTATTCAGATTAATCATCAGTCTCTATTTATAGACTTATTAAGAGAACCATCACAATAGTATATAAGTCTAAAAAAATACAGGAAATCTGATAGATGTTGGTATGTATTGTAATGTTTATAATATTCTATGTATATAAAAGCCTAAGCTATCATTATGATTGGAATGACTGGAACAACTGGACAACCAGCTGGTAGCTATAATGCACACTGACCCAGACCTTGCTGCTGGGGCCCTGGAAGCCCTGAATCTGGTTCACCTGCACCCCAGACCCAGACAGAAGAAAGGAGGGAGCCTGATTCCTCATGGAATTGGCCTTTGGTTAGCTTGCTGCTGGGGCCACCCTCCCCGGTCCTTCTCCCAAGCCAGCCAACACCCCCCCCAGCCCCCCGCTGATTGGCCCTGATCATCAATTAGGCTTAGGGAACTTCACACGTGCATGAATTCATGCACCAGGCCTCTAGTCTTTATATGAAACAATTACTAAGGACTTTAGCATTATATATATTTGTCATAATCATTGATTCTAACTGTTACTACATTTGGGGAGGTTATTAGAATCTTACATTTTATTTTAATACTAGAGGCCCAGTGCACAAAAATTTGTGCACTGGGTGGGGGGGGGGTGGTCCCTCAGCCTGGCCTGTGCCCTCTCCCAGTCTGGGACCCCTCGGAGGATCTCCACCTGCTGGTTTAGGCCCACTCCCCAGGGTATTGGGCCTAAGCTAGCAGTCACACATCATTCTGGCAGCCCAGGAGCCCTCAGGGGGATGTCCACTTGCCAGCGGGGAGCAGGCCTAAGCTGCAGTCGGACATCCTTAGTGCTGCTGAGGAGGCAGGAGAGGCTCCCACCTCTGTACAGAGGCATCACCTCTGTACTGGCAGCCATCAGTCTGGCTTGTGACTGAGCAGAGCTCCCCCTATGGGAGTGCACTGACCACCAGGGGCAGCTCCTGCAGAGCGTGTGTGTCATAGTTACCAGTCATTCCCAGTGGTTCTGCTGTTAGGGTCAATTTGCATATTACCCTTTTATTATATAGGATTTGTTAATAGAGTTAGTCTGATCCTATATGTAAATAAAAGATTGATTATATAGAGTTTATATTTATGATAAGCTTGACTTTTGAGTGATGAATAAATTTTAATAATCTTATAAATATTAAAGGTAACACTTAACCTTCAAAGGACTAGACAAACACAAAGTTATCACTCAATTAGTCTGTCCTTAAATAAAAACTGATAACTTCCATGTTGCAGGAGATCAAAGTGAGTTAAGCAGACTTAATCTTCTGATTTTGTCTAAATTTCACCACTTTACAATGAAATATTAACTTGTAATTTAGAAGAATGGAGATTTTAAAGTGCAAATAGAGCTATGACTCTTGAGGTGGAGTGCTTTATTATTTCTTTCCTCTTATCCTTAAATCATTACTCCCACATTAAAACCCAGAGAATGTTTATATTAGATCTTCATTTATAATTAAGTTTTGTAGACCTAACTGGGAATTCTATTATGTAAATATTTGTAGCACATTCAATTTAGTCAAGTATTTTTCAAATATGATTGTCATAGACAGCAAGCTAATCTGTATTAAAACAGAATTTTATGTGGAAAATCACCTTTTAAATTTTGCCCACTTGGGGCTTTTGTGTGACCTTCTCATTCAGGAATTTATATTAAAATATATATATTACCATGTAATTTGATAATATATACACCTAGAGGTTTCATGGAAGGCTCTGGATTTTTTAAAGAAAAAAATGTGGCTTAGAATCACTGCACCACATATTTTAGGAAGAACAACATTGAATTTTTAATCAACTCTAAAATCTATACAGTAAGATTAGATATCAAATTACAATTTCTCTACATTGAGGATTAAGGGGCTATCAGGTGACCACCTAAATTATGGAGGTGGGCCCTCATAATATAGGAGCAATACTTTATAAGAACAAGAAAAGATGTGATTACTTTGTCATGTGAGGACATAGTGGGCAGGTGACCAGGCATTTGCCAACCAGCAAGAATGTCTTCACGAGGAACCAAGTGGTCTTATACCTGGATCTTGGACATCTTAGCCTTTAGAATTCTGAGAAATGAGTGCCTGTTGTTTAAGTCACCCAGTCTAGAGTATGTGGCTATAGTATGCCAAACAGACTAAAGCCTCCTCATCCAATCAGACTTGAGTCTTCATATCCCTTCTGTATGGATTCCCTCCTTAATATTTTTGGATTTGACATCTTGGTCTTTATGTCTATTTTACTTGGCACCCCCTAATGGCTTTTCTTCAGAATTGTCCAGCAAGCAAAAGGAAGGAAGGAAAAAGGAAAACTCTGTGTGTCCCTTTAATTTGTATAATTTCCCCTGCAATGCCTTTACCACCTGTTTCCACCTGAAACATTGGAATTCTTTTGAATGGGCATAGCCTCTGTGATGATCATGGGGAGGGGGGGGCAAGACTTATGCAAATTCTTTGAAAATGAAGATTTACTTCCTGCTTGCAATTGTATTTAGACAAATTTTTCATTACCACAATGTCATGATATATTCTATCTAATGTTATTAAACATTAATCTTGTGGTAATATCTTGAAGAACTGTCTAACTACATTACACTTCACATTATATATGAAGTGTTTTTACATGCATTAGGTATATTGACCAAATAATAAATACAACTACCCAAATTCATTTCTTTCTTTTTTTTTTGCCATTCCACTGTTAGGTATCCCACTGAGTCTACAATGAGAGGCAGGGTGAGTTAAGGACAACTATGTTTCTATTTTATTTGATCACTAGAGACCCAGTGCACAAAAATTTGTGCACTCGGGAGGGGGCCCTCAGCCCACCTGTGCCCTCTCACAATCTGGGACCCCTTGGGGGATGTACACTTGCTGGCTTAGGCCCGCTCCCCGGAGGATCATTCCTAAGCTGGCAGTCAGACATCCCTCTGGCAGCCTGGGAGCCCTCAAGGAATGTCCACTTGTCTGCGTGGAGCAGGACTAAGCTGCAGTCGGTCATCCTTAGTGCTGCTGAGGAGGCGGGAGAGGCTCCTGCCACCACCACTGTACTGGCAGCCATCAGCCTGGCTTGTGGTTAAGCAGAGCTCCCCCTGTGGGAGCACATTGACCACAAGACGGAAGCTCCTACATTGAACATCTGCCCCCTGGTGGTCAATGTGTGTCATAGTGACCAATCATTCCCAGTGGTTCTGCTGTTAGGGTCAATTTGCACATTACCCTTTTGGTATATAGGATAGAGGCCTGGTGCATGGGTGGGGGCTGGCTGGTTTGCACTGAAGGGTGTCCCAGATCAGGGTAGGGTTCCTGCTGGGGTGTATGGCCAGCCTGGATAAGTGGCTAATGGCTTTTTGCAGGCTGGCCACAGCTCCTTCAGGGTGGGCATCCCTGCTGGGGTGCCTGGTCAGCCTGGGTGAGGGGCTGATGGCTGTTTGCAGGCTAGCCACAGCCCCCCAGCAGGGACCTTCACCCCATGAGGGTGTGGCCAGTCTGGGTGAGGGACTAATGGCTGTTTGCAGGCTGGCCATGGCCCCCAGTGACCCAAGCTCCCAGCAAGGCTGGCTAGAAGCAAGTATCTGGGATTTATTTATCTTCCATAATTGAAACTTTGTTGTCTTGAGCTGAGGCCACAACTGGGCCAGGGCTGGCAGAAAGCTTGGTTTCCTCCATCGCCAGGGCAACCAAACCTCCTACTTGCTCCAGCTCTGTGGCTGCCATCTTAGTTGGGTTAATTTGCATATAGTTGCTCTGATTGGCTAGTGGACATGGCTTGGGTGTAGCAGAGTGAAAACAATTTTCATGTTTCTCTTTTATTAGTGTAGATTTCATAGGATGATAAAAGATTAATAGCTTATTAAGCACTAGAAAAAATAATTTTGGAATGTTTCTGTTGGGAATTGAGACAGATTCTGTAGTTATGGGAAGTAGTATTTTTAGTGGTTGAGAGCAATTCCTGGATATCATACACATCTGGAAAGAAATCCAAGAAATTCTCAATAGCTGTGAAGCATTTGTCAAGTGCTTTACTGTCTCTAAACATTACTTTCTTCCACTGTATAATAAATATATGCAATTAATACTTAACTCACAGGGTTGCTGTGAAAATTAAATGAGGTAATACAGGTATATCATTCAGTTTACCACATGGCCTTAAAGGAGCCATTTGCCATCTTTTGATACATTTGAAACTTCCCCAAATTTCTCTCCTCCTATAATTACTTTGAGTTAAATCATTTGCCATGAGAAAACTATGGTTTGGAAGACAAATATGTTACCAGTATTAGGCAACATTCCAGGAGTCATTAACAAGTTAACCTACATTATTTTTCAGTTTCCTAGAGAAAGCATGGCTCTAGGCCATAAACATATGAAAAGTTCATTTGAGTGGAAAGATGAAAGAAGGCTTTCATAATGGGAAATATCTGGGAAAATGGGTCTGGAACAAACTTACACACTGGGGAACCATAATGTCTGGAGGCAACTTGGAGGGCATGGTACACTATTTTTCAGAGTGCCACTGTAGCAACTCTCATTCCACATGCCATTTCACAATGCAATACTTCCATATTAAGAAGTATAGTCTAATTTGCTCCTCGTTCCCTTAAGTTTGGGCTCGTCTTGGTGACTTACTTGGCCAATAAAATGTGACAAAAGTGGCTTTCTGAAGCTTTCAGTGCTGTCACAGGGAATCTTTTAGCTTTTGCCCAAGTCTCTTGGAATGTTTACTCATGGGATGTTCCCTCTGGGAACCCAGCTGCCATTCTGTGAGAAGCCCAAGCAACACAGAGAAACCAAGAGTTGGTACTCTGCTCAGCGCCCCAAGTGAGATCCCAGCTGACAGCCAGCATTCAATACACACATGAATGGGTCATTTGGGATGTCCAGCTGGTTCAGACTTCAGGTGATGGAAGGCCCAGCTAAAGTCTGCCCATAACTACATATGCTAGTAAGACTGCAAGTAAGAACTACATATTTAGACCCCATAAACCCACAGAATCATGAGAGATACTAACATTATTGTTTTAAGCCACTGAGTTATGGTGTGAATTGTCATATAACTATAGACAACCAGAAAAGTGAATTACAAGAATAGAAGAGAAAGAGAGCAAGAACTGAAACACCTGAAAAAATGACCTACCGGGAACTGGAAGAGGGTTAACACCAATGTTATCTTACTTTTACAACACAGCTTTGTCTGGAACCAGCCCTAATAATACCCAAAGGACAACACAGACATATTCAACAGCTTAGACTATTAGAAGTGATTTCATAGGAATTGTGACTGCTTTATCTATATAAATCTAGCAATATTTACAAAGCTTGATGAAATTAAGGGATATAGAAGTAGTTTTTTCTTAATTCTCTAATGGGTCTTGGGAGGTCAGTTAAATTGTACCTGATTTTGCTTATGTACAGGGTCCCTTTTTATCTGTGTTTTTATATTTCAAGGACCTGCATTATAAGTTTACATAAAGAATCAAAAAAAGTTCATGAATGAACAAACCATATAAAAATTAAATGTTCCCTCAAACATTCTTAAACCTCATCTTGCTTTAACAGTAGAATCTATTTAGCCTCTCTTGAACTTCTCTGTGGTTTGGCCTGACTCTAGTCTTGAATGTTGTCAAGGCCAATGTATTTCAAATCTGAACTTCAAGCTTTACAAAATATACAGGATTCCAGGAAGCCATGAAAAAGTTATTAGAGAAATACTTAGATCTCATTTGAAGCCATCAGCAAATGAGCAGTAGCAATGGGAGAGGAATAGTTAACAAGGAAAAGGCCAGCATAGAAGTTTCGAGAGAATGATTTACAAATCAAAGGATTAAGAGAGATCTTTTCAAAAATTGATTGTCTAGATACATATACAATTTTTATTATCATACTAAAAATGATAACATGGTACCATGCAGTAGAATAAGTTTATCAGTAAATTACTCCAGGAAAAAAACAATGGTCTTTGTATTTTCTAAGAAATGAACTCTTTGAAGTTGTAAACTGATTCAGTTAAATAGTAGATTATGTTTTATCATATTTTTACAATTTTTTATGTTTCTAACAGTTCAAATGTTTCTAAAGTTCAAATATAAATATTTTCCTTTCCTTTGAAAAATATAATTGTGATGCCAATTTAATGTTGATTTATTTTTCAAAATGTTCATTTATTTAAAGTGCTTTTGCATCCTAAATTAAACACATGAATTATCCTCAAGTGAAAAAATTATATAATATTTAGCTTCCCAAATTTGTGAGAAATAAGTTACTTGATAATGATTTTATTGTCAAGTTAATGGAAGATAATTTCTTAAGTATCTTAGAACTTACAAGCAATGGGTAAATAGGCTTTAATATAACAAGCTCAGGTATTAGTTTCCATGACATACACAACATCAAAATAATGGAAAATATAAATTTCTATTGGGGAAGGATGGATTAAAAAGAAATTTTGTACTTGATTTTAGATATCATAAGAGAATCACAACTCCAGGAGTTGTTCTATAAGCTATATTAATGATATCCTTTAGAACTGTGCAATACCCAGCCTACACTTATGTTACACAATACCCTGGTTTAATGAAATATTAAATATTAAATCAGATTTAAAATTATATTACTTTTAAACAAAAAAGTAGTATTCACACAAAACTCTATCCTTGGTATAACCCAAAACATATGATTTATGGATTTTAATTGATATATAATTTTCATTTATAAAGATTATAAAGATATATGTCAAATCATAACAAATATCTCTGGGTATTGAAATTGTGAGTGACTCAAAAAAACATTTTTTGTATTTTCTGTTTTCTTCTAAAATTAGCACATATTGTTGGAATCAGAATAAATGATATTTATAATTTTAATGCTCCTATCTATTCATCTGTTAAAATAAACATCCAACACTGGGTTTATAAATAACAAAGTCC
>PVJC01024009.1:0-25899 GCA_004026665.1 Murina feae | reverse complement strand
TTTGCAGGCCAGAAGGGAGTGGCAAGAAATATTCAAAGTGATGAATAGCAAGAACCTACAGTCAAAATTACTTTACCCAGCAAAGCTATCGTTCAGAATTGAGGGTCGGATAAAGAGCTTCACAGACAAGAAAAAGCTAAAAGAGTTCATCACCACCCAACCAGTATTATATGAAATGCTGAAAGGTATCCTTTGAGAAGAGGAAGAAGAAAAAGCAAAGTAAAAATTATGAACAACAAATATATATCTATCAACAAGTGAATCTAAGAATCAAGTGAATAAAAAATCTGATGAACAGAATAAAGTGGTGAACATAATAGAATCAGAGGCATAGAAATGGAGTGGACGGACAATTTTCGGGGGTTAAGGGTGTTGGGGGTGCATGAAGAGAATGGACAATAATTGTACACCTATGGATGAGGACAATGGGGGGGTGAAGGACAGAAGGTGGGGTGGGAACTGGGAGGAGGGGAGCTATGGGGGAAAAAGAGGAACAACTGTAATAATCTGAACAATAAAGATAAATTTAAAAAAATATTTAGTCCTCTTGGAATTTTATGTTTTTACTCATTGAAACCAAGTAATTCAAATGATTTCCATGCATTTTATTACCATCTCAAGTTTAATACAGAGAAGACTAAAATGAGTGCTTTTCTTCATTTAATTTGGAAATCAATTAAATTTTGAAACCATTTGGTAAATAAAATCTCACATGACAAATAGATGTTTAGAGATCCTAACTTGCTGAGTTAAGAGAGAACGCAGCAGAGACAAGAGACTATACTACTCTTCAATAAAGCACATGCATTTGCTCTACCTAAGAGTGACTAACTAGATTATCTCTAGAGTCCTATGATAAGTTCTGATTTTTCTGTCCACTGTCACAGTGCATTCTCAATGGAATTCATCTACATCCTTCCTAGGGGCTTTCTGCTTTTTCTCTTTACAAGAAGAGTGAGTAGCAAGGGTTTTATGAAGTAAAATAAAACTTTGGAATCTTCCAAGATGCAGAGCAGCAATTATCAGTGTATGTGTTGAACTACTTAACCACAGACCAAAACTAGATGATCTCAGACTGCCATGTCCAAGAAAAAGCAGAGTACAGACCCATGATCTGAACAGAGACTGTTCTTTCTCCTGAAGCTTTTCCTCTGTTAAGGAGTTCCTTTTACAGCCCAGAAACCAGAGAATTCCCTTGGGTAAAGTTCTGAATAGTCTTAGGAAGGAAAAAATACTCAGTATGTTAGCATTGGATTGGGGAATGAAGGGTGATGGAGAACACTTTTATTCATTTACAAGTTCCCTTTCTTGAATTCTAGAGGATGACAATTTGATTGTGAAATGGAAAAGTTTATTGAAGTAACACTAATCAACCTAACTAGCATAGTGTTTCATTCTGTTGGCCCTACTTAAATATAATTTATTTATAGCTGTGCCATAGTAATAAAATATAAATCATAATCCTGTTTTACCAGAATTGTATTGACAGCGAAAATGGGACATGTGACGCTGGAGTCAAGAGACTGATTTTCTTCTTCAACAAACATGAGAACTTAAAATGTAAACAAGTACTGACTTTCACAAAGTTTACTTTTATTAAAAATGTATTTTTTATTTATTTCATAAGGAAAGGAGATATAGAAACATCAATGATGAGAGAGAATCATTGATTGGATGCCTCTTTCATGCCCCATGCTGGGGCATGTGCCCTGACCTGGGCGTGTGCCCTGACCAGGAATTGAGCCATGACACCCTGATTCATATAGGTCAACACTCAACCACTGAGCAACACTGGCCAGGCCAATAAAAGCTATCTTCTAAAAAAGCCATACACTTCTGTTGTCATCACTTAAAATACATTGGGAGTTGTTTTCAGAAGTGGTTCCCAAGTTATCAGCAAAACAAATGATCGTACACCTATGGATGCGGACAGTGGGGCGGGGGACAGAGGGTGGGGTGGGAAATGGGAGGAGGGGAGCTACGGGGGGAAAAAAGAGGAACAACTGTAATAATCTGAACAATAAAGATAAATTTAAATTGAAAAAATAATAAAATAAAATAAAATAGCAAAAAAAAATCCAATAATAAAGCACTTCTTTAAAAGTAAATAGGTTATTGAATATTATGATGAATTAGGACAAATAGTTGAGCCAATTGATTGACTATGTTATGTCATTTATTGAAATAAAGACATTTTCATTGGAAAAAAAAAACAGTGCTATATGCTTATATAGTTATATCTTATAGTATAGCTATGAATTATTTTATAATTTACATAAATGACTTTCCAGTTTCCTGAGCTGCTGCATCTTCTATTTAAAAGGAATCCTATCTAATAAAAGAGTAATATGCAAATTAGGTGTCACTCCGTGACAAAGATGGCTTCCCCCATAGCTACAAGATGGAGGTGCCCATACCACATTCTATCTAATAAGAGAGTAATATGCAAAGTAGGCATCACTCTGTCACAAAGATGGCCTCCCCATGGCCACAAGATGGAGGCACCCATACCACATTCTATCTAATAAAAGAGTAATATGCAAATTAGGCATCACTCTGTCACAAATATGGTGGCCTCCATGGCCAGAAGATGCCGCCCCCATAGCCACAAGATGGTGGCGCCCAGTCCAGCTCAGCCTTGCCACTGAAGTGGTCAGGCCTGTTAGCCAGGCAGGTGGCGGGGGAGGTGGGGGGCCTGAGGGGCAGAACAGGCAATCAGAGGGGGCTGGGGGTCCCTGCCCAGGTCAGAGGCCTCAGGCATGGGCAGGGACAGAGCCAGTGATCGGAGGAGTATGAGGGTGCCCTACACAGGCATAAGGCCTGGGCAGGGGCAAGGCTGGAGATCGCAGGGGCCTGGGTTCTGCAGAACCAGCGATTGGAGGGGCAGGGGCAGAGCCTGCAATCACAGGGGTCTGGGCACCAGTGGGGCCAGCAATGCAGGGGTCTGGGGGTCACCTGCCCAGGCCTGCAGCCTTGGCCAGAGGCTGCCAGTGGGGCAAGGGCACAGCTGGCGATGGCAGGGGCCAGGATCAGAGCTGGTGATTGCAGAGGCCTGGGCTCTGTGAAGCTGGTGATCAGAGGAGTTTGGGGGTCTTCTGCTCAGGCCTGCATCCTCAGGCAGAGGTTAAAGGCCTGGGCAGGAGTGGAGCTGGGATTGGAGGGGCAGGGATGGAGCTGGTGATGAGTGAACTACAGAGAAAACACCTTTTCTTACCACTCATTGGCTAAGCTCCCTATATGCCACTGGCAATATTCTTAGTAACTTGGGTAATAAGGATCCCTAAAGGCAATCTAAGGTTTTTCCACCACACTCCTGGAGAATAAAAATGAAGGTCCACTGCTGGAGGGCTAAGAAATATCATATCCTGCCCTAGCCGGTTTGGCTCAGTGCATAATGCCTCAGCCTGCTGACTGCAGGGTCTGGGTTCAGTTGTGACCAAGGGCATGTACCTAGATTGCAGGCTTCTCCCTGGCTGGGGCCCAGGTCAGGGCTCATGCAGGAGGAAACCAATCAAAGTGTTCCTCTTACCCTGATGTTTCTCTCTGTTTTTCCCTTCTCTTCCACATTCTCTGAAAATCAATATCCTCAGGTGAGGATAAAAAATAAAGAAAGAAATGCCAGATCCTATGAAAGACACATCTTGAAAATGCCTAAAGAAAGTTGTCATGTTTTCATGGTGAAGGAACTAGAGTCTGTGTTGATGAAAACACCTTGGTGGCTGCAGTGACTGTCAGTGGCTGCAGCAGCAGGGGTGATGGGGCTGGTGCCTTCCCCTGATTAGCCTGGTTGCCTCCCACAAAAGGAGGCCAGACTGCAGCTTAGGTCAGCTCCCCAAGGGGAGCAGAGAGCGGGCCTAAGCCATTAGTAGGACACCCCCTGAGGGCTCCCAATATGTGAGAGGGGGCAGGCTGGGCTGAGGAACCCCCTCCACCAGTGCACAAATTTTTTGCACCGGGACCCTAGTGTTATAATAACCTTCATATCAAAGAGGAAAAAATGAAGTAGTCTGAAGAAAGCTATTGTGTGGGATGCCTAGATTCCTGCCAACTTGCTATCCCATCAATCTCTTCCAAGGTCTATAAGAAATTTGTTTGGAACCCAGAGGTCTGTAGAATAGAATTTAAAAGCCACCATTTTATATAGCTGCTAGTATTATATTAAAAATGGAGTAAGGCAGAGAGAGATAGCTCTACCAAAAAGCAGTACTCAAAAGCTTGGGTGTGCAATCTTTTTTAAATAATCTACTTTAATGAGCAAGAAATAATACCTTTTTATTTATAATTTAACCTAATTTTTATTGTGAGCCTATCACTCCCCTGGAGTGGCAGAAATTTAATTCCCATAGAGTTTGTCTTCTTCCATTTTAGTAAGGTCACATTTAAATTCTAGTGCAAAAAGGACAGGGGAGCAAAAATATTGATAAGAGGGGGGTATATATGGTCCTTCAGTCATAGGTCACACAAGACTGGGTCATTGGCCCTTGGAGATTGCTTCTGAAAGTCTCTCATTGCTGTCTGATGGCCCCTTAAGCTCTTAAACCTCTGTCAGATGCTTCCTCCCCAAGCCAATACACAGGAACTCTATAAGATTGTTCAGGGCCTCATCCACCTCAACACAACCTGCATTCATTTCCTCTCTGGAATCTCTGTTCTTATCACTTCCTTCCTTCTTTCCCCTCTCCACTGAGTTAATCTTGGAAAAAACCTTCTTGCTATTATTCATGTTGTTTGCCTGTGAGGCTCGCAAAAGAATGGGCTCATATTTTTATAGAAACACAAAAACCAGGAAACCCTGCTATAAATCCTCACTGAAGCACGGATATCTACATGAATTGCAGGAAGGCAAAATAGTGAAATCCCAAGAAAAGCTACAAGAATATATGCTAATATCTTTAAAATATTATTTCACACACAGCTAACGTAGAATAATGGATGCAAAAGTATGCATGTGTTTTTAACATCAGTGAAGGAGCATCTAATTCAATAGCACAACACTTGGATCAAGTTATACAAATCATCAGGATGCTGTTTTAAGAGGATGGGATTTTTCATTTGTGAAACTCCAAGTGCTCTGTTCTATAGCAGAGAGAGATGACTAGACTAAATAAAATGGTTGCAGTATGACACTGAGAGCCAAGCTGAACTCGGGTACATGCATTAGTATATAAATCCCCTGAACTGCCTGCCATCATATTTTCTCCAGTAGCAGTGACTGCAGCAGTAGTGAAGTCTGGGAACCCCTTTAAGTAGCAGCAGAGAAAACTGATCCAGGGCTCAGGAATGGCAGAAGGACGAAAATTAAAATGATGATGAACTCAGGGAACTGAAGGTAATACTGACAGGGCCATTATCCATGAGTCCAGACTGAGTTAAGATTAAAACAAGATCGGAAGTACCTGCTAGTCTGGGGGAATAAGAAAGCATGTTAATTTAATGGGAGAATATACTGGAGAGAAGGTCTTGAAATTGAAGTGAGAGATGGGTTGAAGTATTCTTCCTTAAAGAATAACTATGGCTTTTAGGGACTTTGGGTAATATAAATTAAGAGATAATTTGTTGGTAAACAAATTTTTTTCTTGTCAATATAGTATCTTTTCATGCTACAGAAGTGAGGTCCACTCTCAACCCAAGTTGGCTCAAAGAGGAGTTACAAATATTTTGTTATGTCTGTTTTCATTAGCTTCATTGCCAGGAATTCTATCTTCACCATAGCCATCCTCAAATGGAGTGAAGATGGCAAGAGTTAATGGAATACTATAAGGATACACTAAATAAATTAGTAATTGCTAAAACCTGCCCTTTTTCCTGTGTGTGTGGGGGGGGGGAGGGTGATGATCTTTGATCCTTTCTTTCCCAATGAATGACTATCTTATAGTTTTGTATTCCATATACTAGAGTCCTGGTGCACAAAAATTTGTGTACTCGGGGGGAGGTGGGGTCCCTCAACCTGGCCTATGTCCTCTTGCAGTCTGGGACCCCTCAGGGGATGTCCACCTGCTGGCTTAGGTCCGCTACCCAGGCAATCAGGCCTAAACTGGCAGTCAGGCATCCCTCTGGCAGCCTGGGAGTCCTTGGGGGATGTTCACTTGCCAGAGGAGAGCAGGCCTAAGCTGCAGTCGGACAGCCTTAGTACTGCTAAGGAGGCGGAATGGCTCCCACCACCACTGCTGTACTGGCAGCCATCAGTCTGGCTTGTGGCTGAGCAGAGCTCCCCCTGTGGGAGTGCACTGACCATCAGGGGAAGCTCCTGCATTGAGCATCTGCCCCCTGGTGGTCAGTGTGTGTCATAGTGACCAGTCATTCCCAGTTGTTCTGCTGTTAGGATCAATTTGCATTTTACCCTTTTATTATATAGGATAGAGGCCTGGTGCATGGGTGGGGGCCGGCTGGTTTTCCCTGAAGGGTGTCCTGGATCAGCTTACCTGCTGGGTCCTGATGGAGTGTCTGGCCAGTCTGGATGAGGGACTGATGGCTGTTTGCAGGCTGGCCAAGCCCCCCAGCAGGAACCCTTACCCCATGAGGGTGGGGCCATCCTGGGTTAGGGGCTGATGGCTGTTTGCAGGCTGGCCACAGCCCCCAGCAACCCAAGCTCCCAGCAAGGCTGGCTGGAAGCAGGTATCTGGGGTTTATTTATCTTCTATAATTGAAACTTTTTGCCTTGAGTGATGGACACAGCCTGCCTAGGCAGGCAGCTTCCTCCATCGCTGGGGCAACAAAGCCTCCTGTTTGCTTTAGCTCTGTGGCTGCCAGCCACCATCTTGGTTGGGTTAATTTGCATACAGTCACTCTGATTGATAGGTGGGCGTGGCTTGGGATATAGCAGAGTGACACAATTATCATATTGTTCTTTTATTAGATTAGATTAGAGGCCTAGTGCATGAAAAATCATGCACTGGAGGGGGGTCCCTCAGCCCAGTCTAGCTCCTCTCACAGTCCAGGGGCCTTTGGGTGTGGGAGGTAACCTAGTGATCAGGGGAAGGCAATGCCCCATCACACCTCTGCTGCTGCCACTGCCAGCAGCACATGTTTCAGCTGGCACTGGTTACTTGAGCCTCAAGCGGCCCTGGAAAGCTGGACAGCCAACATCGGTGGCTTGTCTGCACATTGGGCTGGCCCTGGGTGGCTGGGGGGCTAAGGGGAATGGGCACCACCATCTTGTGGCTGTAGGCACCACCATCTTTGAGGGTGGGGCAGTCAATTAGCATATTCCCTCCTTATTGGCTGTGGGCACCACCATCTTTGAGGGTGGGGCAGTCAATTAGCATATTCCCTCCTTATTGGCTGTGGGCACCACCATCTTTGAGGGTGGGTCAGTCAATTAGTATATTCCCTCTTTATTGGCTGTGGGTGAAGCCATCTTTGCGATCATGTGGGTTCAATTAGCATATTCCCTCTTTATTAGATAGGATAAGCCATCACCATATGGAAACTTTCTGATTACTCTGACAAATAAACTGCCAGATATTTTCATGTAATCACTATAATAACTAATATTTGTATGGTACTTTACTATGTGCCAAGTACTGTTCCTAGTGCTTTCCAAGTATTAACTCATGTAATCCTCACAATACCCCCCGATGTACATACTGTCATTATCATCACCATTCCATTGATGAACAAGTTGATGCACACTGAGGTTTGCCACTTTATCAAACATTATACAGCTAGTAAATGGCAGTTCTGGGGTTTGAAAGGCAGGCAGGATGTATGGTCCCAGAATCCACAAGCTGAATCACTTCACTTTTGCTATTTATGTACTTGACTAACAGAAGGGCTATAACTGATTCCAAAGCTTGAGGCATGTTTGCTTAACAGAAATATTCAAACTCTTTTAACTGCCAAGTAAGAAAACAAAGGAATGCCTTTCACAGATGATTGACCATTCAGAGCTATTGTGCTCTGTAAGTAAAGTTAGAAACATTTTCTTCCTCAGAGTTCACTATCAAAACCATTTCATTAGCAGTCTTTCACAAAATAATATTTCACCTTAAATTATAAGTCAATAAGTGCTAAACATATATTGTTTAACCAAGATGTTAGAGATTTTGCCAGAAACAGTTTTATGTGGTTAGATTAGTGTGAAAATAGCATGGTTCAGCCAGATTCTTTAGGTAGATATCTGTAGACCTGTTGCTTGCAAGAACATTTGCACTGGAAGAGGATGTATGGAAGCAGTGTATGGGGCAAGTTCTTACTAACCAGTGCTCTATGCAAACACAAGTACCTTAGATTTTTTAAAGCCTTGGCTTACTTTGAAAATATTTTTTTTGCATTGAAATGCTAACTGTTTAATTCTAAATTGATAATTCTTCTTTGGGAACTTTGAAATTTGTTTATAACTTTTATGAAAAGGGATGTGGAAGAAGAGCAAGGAAAAAGGATTTCAATGGGATTTTTCCCCCATTGAAATTCACAATTTTTAAAAAATAAACCTCACTTGAAGATATTTTTTCATTGATTTTTAGAGAGTGAAAGGGAGGAAGGAGGGAGGGAGAAACATCAATATGAGAGAGACACATTGATTAGTTGCCTCCCACACATCCTATGACCCAGGCCAGGATTGAGCCTGCAATCAAGGTATGTGTCTTGACTGGGAATTGAGCCTATGACCCTTAAGTCCTCAGGCTGATGCTCTAACCACTGAGTAACCAGCTATGGTGAAATTCACCTTTTATATTATATGCTTTTACACTTTTAACTTTTTTCAGAATGATTACTTTTGTAATTTGAAATAATAAGAAAGGAGATAATTGACCATCAGTTTTCCATTTTAAAGGGAGAATTTTAAAATTTATATTTTAATTTTTTTTCAATTACAGTTTACATTCATTATTTTGTATTAGTTTCAGGTATACAGCATAGTGATTAGATAATCATATACTTTACAAAGTGTTCACCCTGATATGTTTAGCACCTAACTGAAACCATATATAGTTATTACAACATTATTGACTATATTCCCTATGTTGTACTTTACATCCCCATGACTATTTTGTAATTACCTATCTGTACTTCTCAATCCCTTCATATTTTTAACCCAGTCCTCCAAATCCCTCCCCTGTGGCAACCATCAGTTTGTTGTCTGTATCTATGAGTCTGTTTCTGTTTTGTTCGTTATATTGTTCTTTAGATTCCACATATAAGTGAAATCATATGGTAGTTGTCTTTCTCTGACTGCCTTATTTCACTTAGAAAAATGTCCTCTATGTTCGTTCATGCTGTCACAAATGATACGAATCATTCTTTTTATGGCTGAGTAATAGTTCATTGTATATATGTACTACAGCTTTTTTATCTGCTTGTCTATTGATGGGCACTTGGGTTGCTTCCACAGCTTGGCTATCCTTTATAATAAAAGGGTAATATGCAAATGGGCCCTAACAACAAAACAACTGGGAATGACTGGTTACCATCACACACACTGACCACCAGGGGGCATTGCACGCCCACAGGGGGAGATTTGCTCAGCCACAGGCCAGGCTGACAACTGCCAGCACAGCGGTGATGGCAGGAGCCTCTCCTGCCTCCTCAGCAGTGCTAAGAATGTCTGACTGCAGCTTAGGCCTGCTCCCCGCTATCAAGTGGACATCCCCCAAGGACTCCCAGGCTGCCAGAGGGTATGTCTGAGGGCCAGCATAGGCCCAATCCCCTGGGGAGTGGGCCTAAGCCAGCAGGTGGACATCCCCTGAGGGGTCCCAGACTGTGAGAGGGCACAGGCTGGGCTGAGGGACCCCCAGAGTGCACAAATTTTTGTGCACCGGGCCTCTAGTTATAAATAATGCTACAGTAAAAGAGGGGTGCATATATTCTTTTCAGTTAGTGTTCTGGGTTTCTTCAGATGCATACCCAGAAGTGGAATTACTGGGTCATAAGGCAGCTTCATTTTTAATTTTTTTTAGGATCCTCCTTATTATTTCCTATAGTGGCAGCACCAAACTGCAATCCCATCAATAGTGCATGAGGGTTACCTTTTCTCCGTATCCTTGCCAGCACTTGTTGTTTATTGTTTTATTGATGACTAGAGGCCCAGTGCATGAAAATTTGTGCATTCCAGGGGGTTCCTCAACCCTACCTGTGCCCTCTCGCAGTCCAGGAGCCCTCAGGGGATGTCTGATGACTTAGGCCCGCTCTCTGTGGGGAGTAGACCTAAGCCACAGTCTGGCCTCCTGCTGTGGGAGGCAACCAGTGGGCCAATCCAGGGATGGTACTCATCAGTGAGAGGCTGGCCCTGCACCACCACCACCCCACCCCCTAATTGCCCTTTTGCCACTGCCAGTCACTGCCACCCCCATCACAATCTCCTCCCTCTGCTCACTGGTGGCACCTGCCTTGGCTAGCCTGGTGCCACCCGCTCACTGGCCCCATGCCCCACCAACAGGTCATTCTACTGTTTGGTCAATTTGCATATTAGGCTTTTATTATATAGGATAGAAAGAATCAACATTGTTAAAATGTCCATACTAACCAAAGCAAACTATAGATTTAATACAATTCTTATCAAAATACCAATGATTTATTTCATAGAACTAGAAAAATAATCCAATAATTAATATGGAACCACAAACAAACCCAAATAGCCACAGCAATCTTGAGAAAAAAGTTGGAGGAATTGCTCTACCTGATATCTAACAATACTACAAGACCATAGTAATTGAAACAGCATGGTACTGACATAAAAACAGAAATAGAGATCAATAGAGAGCCCAGACATAAACTCACACCTATATCATCAATTAATATTTGGCAAAGGAATCAAGAACATATAATGAGTTAAAGACAGTCTATTCAACAAGTGGTGTTGGGAAAATTGGACAGATACATGCAAAAAAAACTAAACTGAACCACCTTCTTACATCATACATAAGAATAAATTCAAAATGTATTTAAAAATTAAATGTAAGTCTCAAAACAATGAAACTCCTAAAAGAAAACATAAGCAATAAAATATCAGACATTTTAAAAATATATTTCCTTGGGCAAGGGAAACAAAAGAAATAAAATAAACAAATGAGACAACATCCAATTAAAAAGCTTTTGCACAGCAAAAGAAACCATCAAGAAAATGAGAAGACAACCCACTGAATGGTGAAACATATTCACCAATGATACATATATAAGGGGTTAATATCCAAAATTTGTAAAGAACTTATACAACTTAACACCAAAAAAAACCCCAAGCAATCCAATTTAAAAATGGGCAAAGAGCCTAAATAGACACTTCTTCAAAGATGGCATACAGATGGCCAATAGATAGATGAAAAGATCCTCAATGTCACTCATCAATCTTCAGATAAAGGAAGAATTTTTAAAAATCAATAGAGAGAACTCATGGACATGGACAACAGTGTAGTGATTATGGACGAGAGGGTAATGGGTGGATATGGAAGAGGTCATACAGGAGATAAATGGTGATGGAAAAAAATTAAAAACCATAGGGATAGGTTGCCGATATAAATTTAATTTCTTTTGGATCTTTCCCTGATTTTTTCCAACTATAATACCAATGCCTAACCAAACACTATGTTCCAGATTGAATAAAACTTGGTAAGAGCAGGAGGAAACTGTTCTGTGGCAATTTTTCATTCTTGAGTTTGGTTTCCTATACCACCCCCTTTTCCCAGTCTCATTTGTTTCTAAGTGAATGACTTTTTTCAGTGTCTATTTCACGGTGTAGACTAGCCTAGGAGAAGGAGTATAAAACCCTGCACTCTCCAGGTAACTATTAGAGAAGGGGCCAAGAGAATACTTGAGGTTCTAGATTATCCTAACAAGACTCCTAAATCTGCCTGTCCCTGTGGGTTCTCTTGCAGAGCATGTGATTGTGGATTTAGCTCCCCCAACAGTTCCTAAGAGGAAGGTGTCAGATTGATAGTCACACTAAGTGAAACACCTTAAATCTTGCAATGAATGTTAAAATTACAATGAAATACCCATTTTGAGGAAGAAGGGACCTCAGTGACAGAAACTTTTTAAAAATCATTGAAAAGAGCATGCATGCATAGGAGCATAATCAATGGACACAAGAAACTGGGGGGTTAGGGAGGAGGGGGGGGAAGGGCAAGGGGAAAAAATGGAGACCTATCTATCACTTGTTGTAATACTTTAAGCAATAAAAAAAAATAAAATAAAAATCATTGAAAAGAAAACTAAGCTAAATCATACTAATTTGCCCAGATGGTTTCATGGGAGAATTCTACCAAACCTTTAAAGAAGAATTAACATCAATTCCAAAAAATAAAAGAGGAAGGAACTCCTTCATTTTATGAAGCTAGTATTAATCTGATACCAGAATGAGCACAAAGACAGGAAAGAAAGGAAGGAATGAAGGGAGGGAGGGAGGGAGGGAAGGAGAAAGAAAGGGACAAAGAAAGAGAAATGAAGAAAGAAAGGAAGAAAGAAAGGAAGAAGAAAGGAAGAAAGAAAGAAAGAAAGAAAGAAAGAAAGAAAGAAAGAAAGAAAGGAAGGAAGAAATGAAACTATAGAACAATATCCCCCATGAATATAAAGACAAAAACCTTTAATAAAATATTAGCAAATAGAATAAAGCAATGTATAAAAAGAAATATGTACCATGATCAAATATGGATTATTCTGGGGACGCAAGGCTGGTTCAACATTCAAAAACCAACCAATCTAATCTACCATATGAAGAGTCTAAAGGAGAAAAATAATATTAACATATCAATTGACAGAGATAAAGAATTGACAAAATCCAGCACCCGTTCATGACCAAAAAAATCAACAAGTTATGGATAAAGGAGGAAGTTCCTCAGCTTGATACAAAGTATCTGCAAAAGGTTATAGTTAATGTTGTCCTCAATAATTAAAAACAGAATGCTTTCCACCCCTAAGATCAGGAGCAAGGCAAGGATTTCTGCACTTGTCACTTTTATTCAACACTAGGGGCCCAGTGCAGGAATTTATACACCTTGAAAGGAGCTGTGGGCCATGAGGCTGTGGTGGGCACAGGGGCAGGTCACAGCTCATCCTCTGTGCCCCCACCCAGCCCCTCCCAACATGGCCCCTGGTCCCCTCTCTGCCGGCAGCCCTGGTCCTGCTGCTGCAGCTCCCAGGCATTGATGGTGCCGGCTTCACTCGCTTGCACCCACTAAGGGCACATAGTGATTAGGGCCAATGCCAGTAGTAGGTGCAAGTAGCAGCTGCTGCCCCAATCGCCTCTCAGGAGCACAGGGAGGTGGAGAAGTCTTGAGGGGCGATTGGGGTGGCAGCCACCACTGCACCCAGTGAAAACGCTGAGCGATCCAGGCCAAAACTGGGTGCCAGCAGCAGGTGTGAGTGGTAGCTCCGGCAATGGCAACAGTAGTGAGCACTGGGTAGGACAGCACGTGGAAGCAAAGAATTGTCAGTAACCACCAAAAGCTCACCCTGATGACAGTGACCAGCACCCCACCTTGATCTAGCTCACCTGCTCTACCATCAAGCTGCAGCCAATGCCTGCCATATTCCGTATGCATCCCCTGGTAGCCAGCACACATCATAGCGACCAGTTGTGTGGTTGTTCAGTTGTTCCACTGTTCGGTCTATTTGCATATTGTAAGTTCTAACCATTGTGATAGGCAAGAAAAGGAAATAAAGGTATGCTGATCAGAAAGAAAAAAAATCTCACTATTTGCAGATATGATTGCTTATACAGAAAATTCTAAGCAAATTACATTTTGTTATCCTTTGCCCTTACATGAACTTGTTAAAAAGTGTACTTCAATAAAATATGTTAAAAAAAAACACAATTATTTTTGCTGATGTGTAAAGGATTCCTCTACTCTATACAAGTGTGCCATCAGGCTACTTAAGAAATGTTGAGGCACTATTGTCTTGACTCTTCACCAGGTTATATTCTCAGAAGTTCATGTTAAGCTAAGGGAAAATTGAGATGACCAGGAGAACTCATCCCATATCACCAAGTTTTACACCCTGGACTACAGAAGGCTGTCACTCTTTGCCCACCAAGGAACATTTTAAGGGGTAAGAGTGCATGTATAGGGGTCATATGGTCTGAATTTGAGTCCCAGACTTAACACTTACTAGTATATTTAGCTGGTGCTGTTGAGAAACCCCTTACATAGACATCTACTGATACTTACCTCCTAGGCTTTTAGTGAGGATTAGATGATGTAAGTAGAGCACCTTACACAATCCTTGTCACATAATAAAAGGTATTGACATTGAAGGTAAGTTACTCACAAAACCTGTATGAAATGAGGAACTTGTAGGTAGTAACAACAAGAATGCGTGGAGCAGAGACAAGCACATTATTGTATCTTTATGTTTACTGTTCTTATGCCAAATGCCATGGAGATCGTGGATCTGTGAGCAAATCCAGAGACAACGATTCAATACCAAAAGGCGATGGTAATGGACTACATGACTTCTCTTTTAGCGTCTTCTTTGATCTTTTCTTTCTGAGAGGGGCAGAAGTGAACTAGGTTTGAGAATCTTCCTGGAGAGGCTACATCTTCTGGACTTAAGTTGTCCAAAGTTATTTTCAAACTTGAAAGGCCATGCGTATCGTTAATGTGACGAGGAGCAACAGACAGAAAATTAGCTGCAACATGAAACAGTAATAAGGAATCATATCTGACCAACCAGCCATTGTGATGAACAGATTTTTCACTCAAAGAAGGCCCCCAGGGAGTTCGTAATCTTGAAGTATTGGAAGAAGCCTTCCCACGGCCACAAACACCCAGGTTGCTGTCTTCTCTTCCACTCGGTTCACAGTGATGGGTGATTTGGGCCAGAAGCTTACAGGCAGTCTGAGCAGAGGAGTTCAATGTCGGTTGACTTGGCAACAAGGTGGCTCCATTGTTACATGCCTAAGGCGTTACCACTGAAACCTCCATTATTACCCTAGCACTCAGAGCTACTCCTCAGACTCTTGACATTCAGTTCAGCCTTGTGTAGGGGAGCTACTTCTAGTTTTCCTGGGAACTTTATTCACTGGCTGATTTGTTTGGTGTTCCCCATTTTATACTGAAAAACGACTTGTGGTTCTCTCCTGCCAGCACATCAGGAGGGAAGAGAAATGCTGCACCCTTCATCAGAAGCATCCACCCACTGCTTTACCACATGTGATTATCTCCTCTGCGGCTTCACAAATTCTTATCAGTGCTTTGGGTCGATTATTCTGGACATAGGATTTCTCTTCCCCCAGGGCCCTTGAGGAAAGGCCTCATCCAAGGCCACTCTTTTCATCCTCCCAGCGAGTCTCAGAAATTGGGGGTCATTTCTCAGAAGCCCTTTTCCTGTCCCTCAATTTTCCATGAGGCCCAAATTAATTCCTTTAAAATTGTTTACTCTATGAACTACCTTACTCTATATGTAAATCTCTCCATGTATAAAACTGCTGGACTTAACAGGGCCTGTGAGTTCCAACTCTTGCCCAAAAACAGCCCTTTCCCAAAGGAGAACCCTGCCACCACCTTGCTCTCCTGGACTGAACCCTTGGGTGCACAAAGATGCTCACAGGAGGCATCCAGTGCCCTGGGATTGCAGGGACGGTACAGTCAGTGTCTGACTTGGGGCCTTAGCCCCATTCCTTTTAGCCTCAGTGGGTCTGTGAACACAGAGGCTGAGCAGCACATTCAAAGGGAAAGGGAAGAGGAGCTCACACTTTCTGAGGATGACCTGCTGAGAGTCAGGAATCTGGCAGACTTTCCCCCATTACTAGTGTGAACTACAGATGTGAATACATTTGAGGTGCTGCATGATCTGGACAGCACGTGGAGAGAGGAATGAAAACATGTACCTTTCTATGTTGACTGCAAGTCAATGCCACTTCTATGTGGTGGAATGAGGGCTCTGATTGGGCTGTGAAAGGGAAGAACACGATGACACCAGTTCCATTCAATTGAGTCAAGTACCCCATGAATGGAGTTTGGAGTAGGGGAATCAAGTCACCACCCACCCCCTTCTCTATGTTTTCCTGTCTCCTTTTCTTATCCCCTTGTTTTATTTAGAGAAGGGTGTTTCCCTTGAGCTCCTGAAGACTCAGGTCAAAGTCTACACCACAAAATATCTAGTACCGCCCTGACAGGTTTGGCTCAGTAGATAGAGCATCAGCCTGCAGACTCAAGTGTCCCAGGTTCGATTTCGGTCAAGGGCATGTACCTTGGTTGCGGGCACATCCCCAGTTGGGAGTGTGCAGGAGGCAGCTGATCAGTGTTTCTCTCACATCAATGTTACTAACTCTCTATCCCTCTCCCTTCATCTCTGTAAAAATATCAATAAAATAAAAAAATATTTTTAAAAAATCTAGTGCCGAAAAGGCAATGGATCCCAAAGTTAAAAATGTAAGAGTAGTGCCCTAGCTGATTTGGCGCAGTGGATAGAGCTTACAAAATGAAGGGTCTTGAATTCTATTCCAGTCAAGGGCACATGCCTGGGTTGCGGGCTTGATCCTCAGTGGGGGACATGCAGAAAGTGGCCAATCAAGAATATCTCTCATCATTGATGTTTCTATCTCTCTTTCCCTCTCTCTTCCTCTCTGAAATAAATAAAGATATATATTTTAAAAATGTCAGAGGAGGTGGTACATGGAATATAATATCATAACAAGGACAGCTTCCTTCTGCCTTTAACAAGTTGTCCAGCATCTCCCAAATAGGAAGGACAGTCAGTCCAGCACTTCTTGTGCGCCATATCACATTTTGAGGATGAATGCATGTAATGTGGTCCAAGTTAAAAATTCAAAGAACAAAATCCATGCATAGGAAATACTATGAAGGATAAACAGCAGCTTGTCAATTCTGGAGGATAAGATCAGGGAGTTCAGGGAGATATTTGATTTTTATTATAAAAATGTTTTAAATTTTTGTTATAACAGCAGAAAATGTGCTAAATTTATTTTATGTCAGTTCTGCTTTGTTTAGCATTTTATAATTTGTGCAATAAAAAGGTATTTCTTCCAGAAAGGAAAAAAAATCTAGAATTACAAAATTAAAGAAATATCAGTTAAATATACAAAAACTTTTAAACTTTATCCTTTTATTTTTATAAGTATACCAGAGGCCCAGTGCACAAATTGTTCACCAGTGGGGTCCCTCGGCCTGCCCTGTGGGATTGGGCCGAAACTGCCCCTCCAACATCCCTGAAGGGGTCCTGGATTGTGAGAGAGCACAGGCCAGGCCAAGGGACTCCACTGGTGCATGATCAGGGCCACGGAGGGACATGGGAGATTGGCCAGCCAGGGAAGGACCACTGGAGGGCTCCAGGATGTGTTCAGCCTATCTTGCTCAGTCCTGATCGGCTGGACCCAAGCAACAAGCTAACCTACTGGTCAGAGTATCTGCCCCTGATGGTCAGTGCACATCATAGTGACTGGTCAACTGGTCAACTGTCTGTCCCCTGGTGGTCAGTGCACGCCATAGCAAGTGTTTGAGCGGCCTTAGCATATCATTAGCATATTATGCTTTGATTGGTTGAATGGACAACTGGATGACCAGCATATTAAGCTTTTATTATATAGTATTTTACTTTAACCACATTTCATTAATAATAAAACTGCTTGAAACATTTTCTGTTCACATGTTTTGTTTAACTGAAAGGATATTGATTTTTGATGGTATACATTTTAAAACAAATCCATGTGTGATTTGGAAAATTTTTAAGGTATTATACTAAACATGTCCACAAAACTATCCTCCAATTCACCAGTAATCAGAAATGTAAATTAAAACAATCTGATACAGTTTTTCTATCTGATAGGCAATGTAAAAGGCAAAAAATATTTGCAACAAGTGCATCAGAGTATCATTAATATTATAAAAAGAAAAATAAAATAACTTCCCATAGGTAATTTACAGACGTGTGAATATAAATAGCCAGTAAACATTGGGGTAAAATCTCAACTTCACTCATTATCAACAACAAAAAGATCATTTTTTTTGCCTACAGATTAGCTAAGATGAAAAAGAATGATAATATTCCATGTAGATAAATCTGTGAGAAATAGATTCTCTCATTTTCTGTCAATTTGAGTGTCAATGCATACAGATTTTCTCAAGTAATTTTTAAAATATATTTTTATTGATTTCAGAGAGGAAGGAACAGGGAGAGAGAGAAACATCAGAGATGAAAGAGAAACATTGAACGACTGCCTCCTGCACATCCCCCATAGCTGATTGGGAATCAGACTGTGGCCTCCTGGTTCATAAGTTGATGCTTACCCACTGAGCCACACCAGTTGGGCTTTTCTGGAATAATTTGATATTATATATTAAAATTATAAATATACTTATACTTTGATATATTGATAAATAAAATTGACCTAGCAATTTTGTTGCTAAGAAATGATCAAGTGGGTGATCCAAAGTATGTATAGAATGTTTATCTAAATCTTCTTATAGTAGGAAAAAATGTAAAGAAACTAAATTACTGCAGATAGTAGTTAGAAATATTATGGTATATTCATAGCTTGATATATTCATGTAAAAGGATGATTAAAACCTATACTTATAGATATGAAAAGTATCTACAATATTACATGAGAAGAAGATTATAAAATTACAAATAATACACAATTAAAGTTTAAATATTATTAGTATTGTAAATACACACAGAAAAAAATCTTGCATATTACACACTAAACTGTTTATCTATAGCTGTAGAGATTATGGAGATATTTCAATTTATACTTCTGTATTTTAAAAATTTACATTAGTTTTTAAAACTTTTTTAAAAAGTTAAGCTATTGCCAATATGAAAAAATTAGACCATGTACTGTAAATATGAAAGGATATAGTTATAAGGGTCTTTATTGCAGCAGAATTTATAATGATAAAAAGATTGAACATAACCTAAAAGACCAACAAGTATAGATTAGGTTATTACAAGCAATGGGATACTATTGACAATAATGTTTTTCAAGTATATTGTTAACCTACTATCCTATCTAATAAAGAGGTAATATGCAAATTGACCATCACTCCAACACACAAGATGGCCACCCCCATGTGGACACAAGATGGCCTCCACAAGATGGCCAGCAGGGAAGGGCAGTTGTGGGTGATCAAGCCTGCAGGGGAGGGCAGTTGTGGGTGATCAGACCTGCAGGGGCAGGAATTTGGAGGGGACCAGGCTTGTAGGGGAGGGAAGTTAGGGGTGGCCAGGCCAGCAGGGGAGTGCAGTTAGGGGTGATTGAGTTGGCAGGGGAGCAGTTAGGCATTGATCAGGCTGGCAGGGAGAAGTGGTTAGGGGCAATCAGGCAGGGAGGCAGGTGAGTGGTTGGGAGCCAGCAGTCCTGGATTGTGAGAGGGATGTCTGACTGCCCGTTTAGGCCCAATCCCACCAGGATCAGGCCTAAACGGGCAGTTGGATATCTCTCAAGGTGTCCCAGATTGGAGAGGGTGCAGGCTGGGCTGCAGGACAAGCCCCCTCTCCCCCCTGCATGAATTTCATGCACCAGGCCTCTAGTACTATTTATAGAAATCAAAGAAACATACTGTATTTTCAATATGATCTCAATTTGTTGAATAATATGTGTGGCAAGAGAATGTATAGAGGTATAAAAATATTATTCGTTATTTTGTGTTTTGTGCACTATATTTTTCTTCTCTTTCAACCCACATTCCCAATTCCACAAAGAGAATCAGGCTCATTGTATTCCTATATCCCTGAGGAAGTTGGTGGTACAGGGCTTAAAACCCAAGTTATCTGCCAGCAACCTCCCTTCCTGGCTTTTGTTTTCTGGAAGCCTGAGTTCCCAGGGAGGATTGTGCTGAGGCTGGGCTTTTGGGAATGTGATTGAGAGGGAGAAGGAAAGCAGCCAGACAGAGACAAGAATGGAATGAAGGCTAGAAGTCTACAGATCCTTTGTTAAGTAGAAATTCTAATCCCAATACCCACACGAGGAAGATATGAGGAGCTTAGAAAAGAACATCTCTGTGATATTTAAGAAGGTTGGACCCCAAACATCAAAACTTCTAGTCTCAACAGTGTCCTGGGACCAATCTTAGCACAGAAGCTCACAGCCCCCTGCTCTTTAGAAACAATCCAGGCTCGGATAATAAATATATCAGCAGCAACCGTAGTACCCCATTTTCTGGGAACTCATATTCTGGTGAGAATTTGGGAAGGGAGAACTTCACCCCAACAACAACAAAATAATCAACTGCAATTGCATTTCCACCAGTCAAATGGGATGACAGCTTGAAGTTGAATTTAATTTAATATTTAGAAAATAACAATGTGTCATTTCTTACACACACATTTATGAAGTAAGTTTCATACCAGTTATATGTGTAAATATAAAAGAAACAATTCTGGAAGGTTAAACCTGAAAATCCTATCTAATAAAAGAGTAATATGCAAATTGACTATCACAAGATGGCTGCTTCCATGTGGTCAAAGATGGCTGCCACAAGATGGCCAGCAAGGGAGGGCAGTTGGGGGGGGGGGGACCCAGGCCTGCAGGAGAAGACAGTTGGGGGAGACCCAGGCCTGCAGGGGAGAGCAGTTGGGAGGGACCAAGACCTGCAGGGGAGGACAGTTGGGAGGGACCCAGGCCTGCAAGGGAGGACAGTTGGGGGGGACAACCCTAGCAGGAGGAGGGAAGTTAAGGGCAATCAGGCCGGCACAAGAGTAGTTAGGCATTGATCAGGCTGGGAGGGGAGTGGTTAGGGGCAATCGGCAGACGAGAGGTCAGGAGCCAGCAGTCCAGATTGTGAAAGGGATGGCCGACTGGTGGGATCAGGCCTAAATGGGCAGTCAGGCATCCCTCAAGGGGTCGCAGATTGGAAAGGATGCAGGTTGGGCTGAGGGACACCACCCCCATCCCCACTCCCACTCCATGCATGAATTTCGTGCACCGGGCCTCTAGTAATAATAATAATAATAATAATAATAATAATAATAATAATAATGGCTATCTCTAGATAATGGGATTATGAATGTTGGTGTGTTTTCCATTTTGCCTAACTTTATCTTATAGTTTTACTGCAATACATAGATAATATTTAAATACTATTAAAGTTGTATATTCAAAATATGCAGAAAATAATGTTTAACAAAATCATGCTTATACCTTTCTTTATATATTTATATTTATTTATTCTCTACATGTGTATTTATATTATTCCTGTTTTCTTTATGGTTTAGGGCAGCTAAATAAGGAAATTAGCTAAAATCACAAATCTAAAAGTGAAACAGTCCTGAGTTTCACACAACTTCACAATTTACCATGTCTCAATTTGTGTTTCCCAGAAGCAGACCTGAGATAAGGATTCATGAGCTACTGATTTGTTAGAGAAAAATTCCTAGGGGAAACCAGTAAGGGAGTGAGTGAGGCAGGACAGGGAAAGGAAAGAAGGCAAGCAAGGGTCAGATTTCAAAGTGAAAGAAAGCCTCAACCTGATCCTGAAAGGAGCACTAAAATATAAAATTACCTCAATTTGTCCTGACTTGAGGCAAGGGAGCTGAGCCTTGCTATCTCCAAACCAGTCAGTTACTGCCTATAGGGCCACCTTGGAGAACAAAAACTCCTAGGATTTCCAGCATTTTTCTGTACAGTCAAATGAAGCATCTTCAGTTAGCCCAAGGGCAGGAGAATCACAGATGTCAGCCATTAGAAGCAAAGTGAACCAAAATTGGGGGACAAATGAACAGAGCAGCAAAAGGAATAAAAGCGGATCTGGGTGTAGTAGCAATGACAATTTCCATCACACTACCTTGCAGGTTTTGTCCTATTTATTGCTTTTACCTGAAATCTTTCCTCATCTAGGTATCTGCATGGCTCAATTTGTTTCCTCCAAATCTTTGCCTAAATGTCATTTTCTCCATGATATTTATTTATTTATTTTAAAATCTGCAATTCCTGTCCTGACCTTCCAATCCCTTTTAACATGTTCCATTTTTATTCCATAGCTCTTATCACCTTCTAACATATTCTGTGTAATGTACTCATATGTTATATTTACTATTTAATGTCTGCTCCCCCCATTATAAGATAAACTCCACAATGACACAGATTTTTGTGTTTTGTTCCCTCTATGTTCTCAGTACCTACAGTAGTGCCTGAAACATAGTAGGCATTCAATAAATGTTGTTGAATCAATTAGTGAATGAATCTAGGAATTTATCTTTAAACATATAATTAACAATTTGGAAAAAGCCAAGTACTCAATAAATACAAGTCTGTTACTAGATGAATGTGGTTTTGTTGACATTTATCAATATATATCAATATACCTATGATTATTAACTCCTTAATCTTAATCTCAGAATAATTATTCTTAATCTCAGAATAATTATTTTGGGGCTCACGGCTGGCAAGCACAGTGGTGGTGGCGGGAGCCTCTCCTGCCTCCGTGGCAGAACTAACTTGCAGCGAGCCGAGAGTCCATCAGGATTCCAAAGCTCACCCAGGACCACCCGCAGACCAGGACGTGTGCTAGGATCCAACAAAAGGCCCATTGAGCCTGCCAACTTCCTGCCCATTGAGTGAACTTGGGGTACAAAAGCAACAAAATCACTAAATAAGATTCTCAAGAAAACTGTAGAGAAGTCTGTCCATTTTAAGGACTATAGGAAACTAAAACAGGATTTAGAAAAAGGAAACAAACCAAAGCAAATGGTAGAGACAAAATGGCAGCAGAATAGGCAGATGTGTCCTGAGCCTTATCCCAGTGCAGATAGAAGGAGCAACTAAATCAAACAACATCCACCAAGAACTGGCAAAGTAGACACAGCTGGTGAGTCAATTTGCAGCTGGGAAGGGCAGAGGACACCTGGAGAAAGGTCCTCCCCATATTCATCCAATTCCTTAACCTTAATTTCTGTATATAAGCTCAGCCTCTACAGATTCTGCCCCCACCCTCTTTTCTGAGTGTTGGTGTTTGCATTTTTTTGGCTTATCTGTTTGTTCTGTGGTGTTTCCTCCCGTATATATTTTTTCATTTTTCTTCTTTTTCTTTTCTCTATTACCATTTTTTCTCTCTTTGATATCATTTGTGCTCTCTTTTCTCTCCCCTAATTCTCTTTTCTCTGTTGGTCACTTATATTGGGGTTATCAGTGTCGTGAGCACATTCGTGTTTTATTCCCTTTGTGCTGTGTCTTGTTCAGTTGCATTTTGTCCTATTTGGTCAATGTGCTAGAGAGCAAGCCATATAACCAGACACCCAGAGAGGAGGCTCACCCATGAATGGGTCAATAACACTCCAGACCCAACTACAGAGGCAGGAAGATGGCAGCAGTGAGGGAAAGAGCATGAGTGAGGGAGCAAAAGGGGAGTGTGTGGATGTGTAGGGTGTGTGTGTGTGTACATAAATAAGGGACAGATAGATCCTGCAGGACATTTGGGGCAGGTGGACCAGGCTTACCTAGCCAGTCAGCCTCTGCTACCATTGAAAATAGTCCCGGGGCAGCTGGCTCTACCACACAGGCTGTACCTTCTTGAAGGGGAGAACTGCTGTGACTTGGAGCTCAGTCTCAGCTCCGCCCAGGGTCCCCTCAGACACCACCTGGGACTCTACAGCCACCCCTGTCAGGTACCTACTGCATTGGCTGCAGTCCCACAGATACCAAGACTCCAACCACCCTGGCCATGGGCTCCTGTAAGTTCCAGAGCATGCTCCCCTCTGGCCAGCCCAACACTTTAGCTCATGGCACCACATGAGCAGCCTGGCCCCCTATGAGGAGCAGCAGCTTGAAAGCAGCCCGCCCTCATCTGAGGAGCAGCAGCCACACAAGCAGCCCATCCCCTTCCAAAAAGCAGCAGCCACATGAGCATTAATCCCCACCCACCCGAGGAGCAGCAGCTGTGTGCAGCCCATCCCCATCTGAGGAGCAGCAGCTGCATGAGCTGCCCACCCCCATCCAAGGAGCAACAGCTGCACACAGCACACCCCTGACCAAGGAGCAACAGCTGCGTGAGAAACCTGCCCCTTTTCAAGGAGCAACAGCCATGCGAGCAGCCTGTCCCCTCCATGTAGAGGAGCCACCACTCCTGCAAGCAGCAGTGTGAGCAGTGCCCACCTGAGGAGCTGCCACCAACTGAGGAGCTGCTGCTACCACGACCACTGGAGGAGCAGCTGCCGCCTGAGGAACTGCTACTGCCCAAGGAGCAGCCCCTGCTCAACTCAACACCTAGATCCTTTAGTGAGAGCAAAAATGGGGAGACAAATAACCCCCAAAGGAAAGAGAAGGAGGAATCATCAGAAAAGGAGCTAAGTGAAATGGAGGCATACTATATATCAAAAAAGAATTCAGAATAGGATTATACTGTTCATAGACCAGATGGATGAAACAATTAACAACTTATGTAAGAATCAAGAGGAAATAAAGACTGATATAGCTACAATAAAAAACACTATGGAAAGTTTCAACAATAGACTAGGAGAAGCAGAGGACCAAATTAGCAAATTAGAAGACAGGGAAGCAAAACACACCCAAACTGAACTTCGATTGGAGAAAAAAATTAAAAGACAGGAGGAGAGCCTAAGGGAGCTTTGGGACAACATGAAATGAAACAACATATGAACAATAGTGATACCAGAATGACAAGAAGGGGAACAAGGGTTAGAAAACCTAGTTGAAGAAATAATATCAGAAAACATCCCTGATTTGTGGAATAAAATGGTCACACAAGTACAGAGAGTCCCAAATAAGATTAACCTGAAAAGGCTCACACTAAGATATGTCATAATTATGATGGCAAATGTTCATGACAAAGAGAGAATCTTAAAGGCTGCAAGAGAAAAACAGAAAATTATGTACAAGGGATCTCCCATTGATTATCAAATGATTCTTCAACAGAAACACATCAGGCCAGAAAGGAATAGGAGGAAGTTTAGAAAGTGATGCAAAGCAAGGGACTAAATCCAAGAATACTCTATCCAGCAATGCTATTATTCAAAATTGAAGGAGAATTAAGGAGCTTCACAGAAAGAAAAAAAGCTAAGAGAGTTTATCACTACCAAGACAGCAATGCAAGAAATGCTAAAGGGTCTGGTTTAAAAAGAAGAAATAAGAAGGGAATAAGGAACACAGGCACAAAAAATAAAAATGGCTACAAACAAGTACCTATCAACAATAACTTTAAATGTAAATGGACTAAACGCTCCAAACAAAAGACATCAAGTGGCTGAGTGAATAAGAAATCATGACCCATATATATGCTATCTACAAGAGACCCACCTCAGAACAAGGGACTCACACAGACTAAAAGTGAAGGGATAGAAAAATATCTTCCAGGCAAATGGAAATGAAAAAAAAATCTGAGGTAGCAATGCTTATATCTGATAAAATAGACCTCAAACTGAAGGCCATAACAAGAGATAAGGAAGGTCACTTCATAATACTAAAGGGGTTGATACAAGAGGATATAACTCTGGTAAACATATATGTACCCAATGCAGGAGCACCCAAATATATTAAAAAGAAAAACAAAAAACTCCTGGAAGATACCAAGGGAGTGATCATCAACAATACAATCACAGTAGGGGAATTTAATACCCCACTGATATCACTGGATAAAAAATCAGCAAAGAAACAGAAATGCTAAATGACTCACTAGATCAGATGGACTTGACATCTTCAGAACATTTCACCTCAAAGCCACGGAATATACATTCTTCTCAAGTGCACATGGGACATTTTCAAAGATAGACCACATATTGGGTCACAGGCAAAGTCTCTCCAAATTCAAGAAGATTGAAATCATATCAAGCATCTTCTCAGACCACAATGGCATAATCTATACTAATAAAAGCGAAATATTAAAATTAACCGTTTCTCCGAGACAGGGTAAGCCACGCCCACCAGCCAATCAGAGCTGCTGTATGCAAATTAGCCCAGCCAAGATGGCGGAGGACGCAGCCCTGGTGTGCGGCTTCTCCAGGGCTGCGGCCTCCGCCATCTTGGGAGCCTCCCGCCTGAGAAGGCATCCA
>PVJC01024008.1:0-25875 GCA_004026665.1 Murina feae | reverse complement strand
GGGTGTCTGTGGGACCTCCGAAACTCGCCTGGAACTGGAGTTCAGAGCCGCTGGGAGCTTGTGGCTCTCTCCGTTTTGGAAAAGAATCACGACCTCCGGTACCAGCCCTTCCCTGAGCCCGTGCGCGCGCCTCCGTACCTCTGTACTTTGCTTCCGCTGCTGCTCTGAGTCTCAGACTCTTCTCTGGTTGTAGGATTTTCACTCAGCCAGCCGTCCTGTGGGTGCGAGTGGTGTTCGTGTGTTCTTTTCGTGGTTTTTCTGAAATAGTTGTTCACAGCTGCATATATGGTGTCTACCCTATGCCGCCATCTTGTTTCTCTCCCAGTCCTTTCATTTTCTGATGAGGAGATAAACAGGACTTCTTATCCTCTGAAAGAAATAAAAGCAGAAACTAACGCAGAAATGACAGACTGGCATGTGTTATTCATGCTGCACAGGCCAGAGCTTGCAATATATTCAAGTTGTGAGAATAATTGTTTTTTTGTCTTCATAGTCAGTTGATCCACAGTCAACTAAGCATTAAATTACAAATATATCTCATTTTCCCTCGTGCTATCCTACTCTTGCTTCAATTTCGTGTGAGTTGTACTGAACTTGTAGCATATATTTTTTTCTGGTAGGATCTGCAGTTTTCCCTGTTGATTTACTCACACTTCACTGTTGGCATCAGAGAAGATTTGATCCCATCAGTTTTCTTTTTATGACTTGATTTTGATGACTACATGCTTTAAGAGGAAATTCTAAGATTTTAATGTTTCTCCTTCTGTTGCCGAAAAGCTGCCACTCAGAGAGGAGCAGAACACTGTGTTTTAAACAAATAAGAATGTTTAACGTGTAAGTGATCAGTGTAATGAGATGTGATGTGACAACTCTACCTCAGAGCAGAAACCTCATACTGTTCTCTACTGTTCTCCTCCCTGGAAGACGCCCTTCGTTCTGAGGGGAACACTACATGCAGAATGTTTGTTGTAGAATCTTTGGGATTTGGATGAAACCTTGACTCTCAGTTGAACACACCTTCCTGGGTCAGTTATGATGCCAAGTGCGTTCACATGAACAAGTTCTAACGTGACGCTTCTCCCTCAGTATTAAAAAAATATTCAGATGGTCTATCCCTTTGGAGATTGCAAGGCCAAAAGGACGGGCCATTTTGTCCAAGCTGAGGAGACATCCATTGCAGATGCCCATCAGCAGATGAATGGACAAAAAAGCTGCGGTACATTTACACAATGGAATACTACGCAGCTGTGAAAAAGGACATCTTATTTTTGGTGACAGCACGGATGGACCTGGAGATTATTACACTATTTGAAATAAGCCAGTCAGAGAAAGACAAGTACCATATGATCTCACTTATATGTGGAATCTAATGAACAAAATAAACGGACGAACAAAATAGAAGCAGAGGTGTGAAGCCCTGGAACAAACTGACAGCTGTCAGAGGGGAGTTTTGGGGGTGGGGTGGGCCTGGATCAAAGCAGGTGAAGAGATTAGCCAAAGAACACATATGGTGTCCCCAAAATTGTATACACACTTTAACAGCTAATAGCTCAATTTTTTAAAAAAAATTTGTTTTATTGCTTATAGTATTACAACAAGTGTTAGATGGGTCTTCATTTTTCTTCCCTGACCCCCCCTCCTCCCCTACACCCCAGTGCTTTGTGTCCATTGATTATACTCATATTAATAGCTCAATTTTGAAAATGAAATGTATTTTAATAAACACTGCCTTTATAATTATTCAAAGTGTCTGTATACATTTTTGGGGACACGCTATATATATATGCATGACCCATGACACAGACAACAGTGTGGTGGTGGCCAGAGGGAGTAAGGGGTGGGGGCTGGGTGGATGTGGGCACAGGCGGGGGCGGGGGGAATATCTGTAATAGTGTCATCAATAAAAAAGAAAAGAGTGCTTTCAGGGAATCACAAGCAGTTATTTATTGGTGGATCCCTAAGAGCGCAAACTGCTCAGTTTATGATATTTGAAATAGGATATATAAGAGGCCTTTTTCAGGGGTGAGGTCCAACACCTTCCAGAACATCCCTTCGGCCCTAGCCAGTTTGGCTCAGTGCATTGAGTGTCAGCCTGTGGACTGAAGGGACCCAGGTTCGATTCCAGTCAAGGGCACATGCCTGGGTTGTGGGCTTGATCCTCAGTGTGGGGCGTGCAGGAGGCAGGAGATCAGTGATTCTCATCATTGATGTTTCTGTCTTTTCCTCTCCCTTCCTCTCTGACATCAATTAAAAGAAAAAAGAAAAAGAAGAAGCACATTCCTTCAGGAAATCTCACGCAGACACCTCACTGTGGTCCTGCCTTACTTCCCTGTCCCCCTTGCTTGCTTTCATGGAGGATTTACTGCTGGCCTTCACACTGGGTCTGGGTGCATCCCTTTATGATCACTGATTCTGAGATATCTTCTGCTAAATGCATTAGCTTTGATATCTGCCAATATCCTTCTGAGTGCCAATCACTAGTCCACGCGGTATCCGATTACTCAGAAGCTGGTGATGAGCACTTTAACTAGGAGAAGGAAATATGTTTCTCACACATTACGGCGTTTACATGTGAATGGAAGTTCGAGGCCAACAAGATAGAGGCAAGAGAATGGACGCAACAGATTTTAAAAAGTATTCATAATCGAAGCAGCATGTATTGTGTGCTGTTACATGAAGGCCAGTGTTCTGAGTGCTATTCCTGTTCTATCTGTTGTGTCTGAAAACATAGGAGATGGTTAACATTAATATCCCCATTTAACAGATGAGAAAGCAGAGGCAGAGACAAGTTATATAATTTGCTGGAACTCATGAAGCTGATGAGAATCTGAACTGAAATTCAAACCCAAAGGAACTCAGAGTTTAAGCTTTTTTTTAAAAAAGATACATTTTTATTGATTTCAGAAAGGAAGGGAGAGGGAGAGATAGAAACATCGATGATTAGAGAGAATCATTGATTGGCTGCCTCCTGCACAGTCCACACTGGGGATCGAGCCTGCAACCCGGACATGTGCCCTGACCATCACCTCCTGGTTCATAGGTACTCAACCACTTGAGCGACACTGGCCATGTTTTCCTCCTTTCCAAGGACAGGCAAGTGTAGGTAGAAGGTAAGAAATGGCGGGAAGGGGCATGTTGAATTAAAAAACAACAACACTAAATCCTCTCAAAATGATTCTAAGAACCGCTTCTTTTAGTAGCAATTATAGGTAGAGAACTGTGCTAAATATTTTGCAAGCATTATTCCATTTAACCTTCAAAATAATGCTGGGAATTAGATGCCTTTATATCCATTTTATAGATAAGAACACTGAGCTGGGTTGGAATCTCAGCTGAGGCATTAAACACCATGATCTTAGATATAGTCCATCTGTCAGGCTCCCGTTGATTCCAAACGCCTTGTTCATTCTATTATGCTGTGCTAAGGGAAACGATATATGATATACTAATTCCGTTTGCTAGCTTTAAAAGCCATAGCCAACCGCAGGCTACGACCAATAAAAATTTATGTGGTCGCACAGTCTCTGCCTCACTCTGCGGAGGGAGCCCGATTTCCGCTAGCGCCGTAACAAAGCACGGCTCCTCCACGTCCCCAACAATTCTCAGGAAAACGCGGGTGTTATATTCTCATAAACAGAGAAGCGTATTTCCCCCGTAGCCCTATCACCGACAGCTTCTAAATTTAATAACACCCGTGCTCACCTACAAATAAGAGAAATAAAAGCTTAACTTGCCACAGGGAGGAAATTGTTACGATGTAACAGGCCCAGGAATAAGTGAGATTCCCGGGAAGGTCATTGCCTGAGGCTGCTTGATAAACCCCAGCCCGCTCCTGCACCCACTGTTTGATGTTTCAGCTTCAGATGCCGAGACAGGCTATAATACACTGCCCAACAGTTTCTCACTTAGACGGCTCAAGAAGGTGACAAGATAAAATCAATGGTGAAGCTGTTAAAAGAAAGGCTCATCATCAAATTATTTTGCTCAAGTGACCCATCTGCAACCTAATGTGTCCTTTGCTCCTCCACTCTTTGGAGAATTCAGCCATTGGTGACACCGAGGGGCACCACTGACCATTTCCCACCCAAGCTCCTTTTAAGAAAAACGCAGACAAGGACCTAGCTGGTCTGGCTCAGTGGATAGAGCACTGGCCTGCAGACTGAAGGGTCCCGGGTTCAATTCCGGTCAAGGGGCGTATGCCCTGCTTGCAGGCTCAGGCCCCAGCAGAGGGCATGCAGGAAGCCGCCGATCAGTGATTCTCTCTCATCATTGATGTTTCTGTCTCTTTCCCTCTCCCTTCGTCTCTGAAATCAATAAAAAACACAGATATTTAAAGCAAAATGCAGGCCAGTTCCTGAGTTGACCTTGAGCCAAGGTCATTGGGATTCTCACCCACATTTTTTGTGCTGTCCTGTCAGATGGATCCGTGAAATTCACAGATTAACTCAGGGCCCTCACTTAAGACGTTCTAAACGCACCACATGTTCAAGTGTAACAAAAAATTACACATCTGGTAATTCTGCCTCTTATTTATAGCCTTCCTGATAGAGGCATAATTGATTCAGAAATGTAATTTACAGCTTGGCATCTCCCTTTCAAAGCCTCACTTCTATGACATCCACCAAGAGAACAATCTCACTTTTGTGAGGAAGCAGAGATAATGATGGTGAAGAAATTCTGTATGTTAGCCTCATGCTTCTGCCTCAAGTTTTTCTTGCTCCCCGTCTCTCATTTGCAAAGTGGGCAATATTCATGTCAGCCACACACTTTTAATTCCACGGTATGATTTATGGAGACATAAATGGAGCATAAAGTTGATCAACAAACCCCGGGGTGATGGCAAATGGCTAAGGCAAGTTTCTCTTGCCCTCTATTTTTAATTGCAACCCTCATAAGACAACACTCTGGAATTGAACTAGGTAATTGTTCTTTTCAAAAAGAACATTTATTATTTAGTTCCATTTTTGAAACGGCTAAGGAATGCTAAAACATGTTCTTTATCCAAGAAGACTCATAAAAATTGCTTTTTCCTCTTCTGTCCCTGGCTTCTTAAACATAAAACCGATACTTCACATGTTGCTTTAGCCCCTGTCTAGGCCCTGTGCACATTTTGAGGAAGATAAGCTGATATGTGGGTGGGGGGGATTAATTTCCATTTGCTTGTGGGGTCCAGTGGGAGTTTTATTGAAATAAGTCTAGATGTCTTATACTCATCCTCATGCCTTTACCCTAATTCTGATCATACGTATCTAATCTATATAATGGAAGTCGATTTCACTTTCTAATTAGCAGCTCTAATTTCTCTCTGGTCCCAGAAATTGTTTTTTTTTTTTTGCTCCTTTACCCTTGCTGGCCCACTCAGATCCATGGACTAGATTGTTATTGATGCAGTTTCTGACCCTTGGAAATTTCAGCAGGCCCCTGGCCATTCATTGAGCCCAATTCTGATTTCCATTCCCACCTTTGATACTGGTGTCTGTCCTCAATATCTACTTATCTCGCAACATTAGCTCTGTGTTGGGAAGCCAGCTGTGATATTCCACATCTGGAAATGTGTCTTCTTTGGTTGTAGATACTGACCAAGAGGAAGTCAGAATTCATTGTGGGCCCTTTTGCTTTTTTAATATTTTTTACTTGACTCATCACAGGAAATCAGAAATATACTTCAAAGCATAATAAGCAAACAAAAATCACAAATCAACCAAACATAAAAGCTGTTTTCATATTTGTGTGTTTTCATCTATCTAGTTATCTATCCCAGATGTACATCATATTGTTAATGTGGAGTTCCACTCAATGTTCCGTCACTTCTGTGCATCCACCTATGACAAATTTTTAAAACCATTTTTTATTTTGAAAAGAAAATGCTACTTTCTACCTTATGGATCTGCCAAAATGTATTTATCCATTTCCATATTTAGGCATTTTGCTCACATTAATTTTTTGTTTGTTTTGTAGTCAAATCTTGATGAATATCTTGGTATTCATTAAAACTTCCTTATGTGTGAGGACGTGTGTGTGAGGCTCTGTTTTATGCATTGGAAATCCAACAAGCACAATTGCTGAATTTAATAACCGTAGAAAAGAAGAAGTATAGAGAGGCATAGAAACAAAGGCAATCACATAATTGCACAATCAATACTGTATACAAGTGTAAGTCAGAGAAAACTTTAAAGAAGAGGTACTCCAGACTCCAACCTGGAGGTTGAATAAGAGTTAACCATATCACTTTTCTAAGTGTCGTGAACAGCAGATGCAAAGACTTATAGGCAAGAAAAAACAAGTTGGAAAAGCCACAAATAATTTAGTACATCTGGAACATGGACTGTGAGGGACAATAGGATTTCTTGAGAAGACAGGTTGGGGCCATATCATGGAAGGAGTTTCCAAAATTTTAAGAAGTTTGTTTTTTATCCTCTAGGAAGTGAAAAATCTTTAAAATGTTTTAATCAGGGGAGTCATACTTAGAAATGCATTGTGAGAGATTATCCGTGGCTTTGTGGAGATTTCATTGGTGGAGAGCAAGGTAGACAGGGAGGCTAGTTAAGAAATTATTCCCATAATGCAAGTTATAGATAGTGATAGCTGGAGCTAAGGTAATAAGAGAGTGAGAAATTGAATGGAGCCCTTGCTGGTTTGGCTCAGTGGATAAACATCGGCCTGCGGAGCTAAGGGTCCTGGGTTCGATTCCAGTCAAGGGCATATGCCCTGGTTGCGGGCTCCTTCCCCAGTAAGGGGTGTGCAGGAGGCAGCCAATCAATGATTCTCTGTCATCATTGATGTTTCTATCTCTCCTTCTCCCTTACTCTCTAAATAAATTATATATATATATGTAAAAGAAATTGGATGGAGTAAAATAATGTTTTTTCTTTTCAGTTGATATTGATAGTACATGATGATTTTTATTCAATGGGGGAGGAGAAGTAATCAAGGCTGGTGTTCACTGGGGAAACTGGAGCATGTGCTTAGAGAGGCAACATAGGAGAAGTCAGCGTATAAAGGAGTATTGGTCTAAAAGATGTGAGGTATTCCTGAAGAATAGCTCAAATCTTTAAAAAGAGATTTAACTTGTTATGTGAAATTTAAAAGAGATTTGCGTGGGGGTAGAATAGAGATTTGAGGGTGAGAAATATGTCAACCCTGATCATTTTATTAGAAGAGAATGGATGCCAGAAGTGAAATTATTCATCAAAGGGTGTTGATGCATTTGACACAATAATATCTAGAAAGGTCACAAATGCTGGCCCGTTGGCACAATAATTTGGACTTTGGACCAGCCTGTCACTGTATTTTTAGAGACCTTTTGTACTCTGGCTTTATTGCTTGAGATCCAAATGTCTCCTTCCTTTCATTCCAGAATATCTGCAGGAGAACCATTAAAGAAATTAAATTTATTGGGGTGACATTGGTTAATAGGATCCTGTAGGTTTCGAGTGTATGTTTCTATGATACATGACCTGTGTATTGCATTGTGTGCAGGGGGACCATTTTACATCATGACTCATTCCTCTGGTCCTCGTGAGACGGGGCGAGTAAATGTATGGCATCTCTGAAGTGTGGTTTTAGCGTTCTGAGCAGCAGCTGGAGTATTTCTACCAACAATAAATAACCCAATGGAAGAGAGACCCTTTTCAGTATCTGGCTGCCACTCAATGGTAGACTCAGCTGCGATCCCTAAATATTTTAATTAATGTCTCTCAAAGGGAAGTTTTGCTAAAGCAAACAGGAGGCAACTTGATACATATCCATTCATGTACTGAGGCTTATGAGCAGGAGGCTCTGATATTCCCCAAAGATCTTAACTCTCATCTTGGAATAGATGATGCTTCCCAGTCTGATGACAGGTCTGTGTTCTTTCTGCTGTGCCACTCTACTCCAGAAGAAAAGGAAAGGAAATAATCCCTCAATCAGCTGGCGAGCCACCAGCTGGAGAATTAGCTTTGCATTAAAATACATTTGTGATTTTAAGAATGTATTCACATAGATAGGTAGCTTATTAATTTCCTGAAAGGATAAAGTGATTGGAAAATACCATATATGAATCCACATTAATCCATCATAAGAAGACTTGATGCCATCTACTTGGGATGTGTAGGTAGATTTATTTTACTTAAGCAGCAACTACTATTATATATTGGGTATTTATTAGGGACCCAGGAGTTATGTTAAACACTTTACATGTAAAATTTGTTAAGTCTAATTTCATGTCTGTGGCATGCCTACTGTCGATCTCATCATGTTGTGGAAGAGGAATCTGACTTAAAAGATGAAATTTAGTTAAAAATATTTTTTTATTGATTTCAGAGAGGAAGGGAGACGGGGAGAGAGATAGAGAAGCATCAGTGATGAGAGCAAATCATTGATCAACTGCCTCCTGCATACCCCCTATTGGAGATCCAGCCCAAAAACCAGGCATGTGCCCTGACTGGAAACTGAACTGTGACTTTCTTGTTCATAGGTTAACAACTACTGAGTCACACTGGCTGGGGAAAGATGAAATATTTTGTTTAAGGCCAGAGTAGGAGTAAGTAGTGGAGCCCATATTCAAACCCAGGTAGCCTGGTTCCAGAGGATGAGCTAGAAATGATTCTAGGTTCAGGATGTAGGAGTTCAGAGTGTCTAGGACAGAAATCATTCATTGTTCTCATCCCAGGACTCACAATGATGACCACACAAAGGAAGGAAGGTTAAAGCATGCTACCAGTGCCAGTGTGGATGGAAGACAAGACAAGAATTTCTAAATGTCTTGTACAGCACACATTTGAAGATATAATCCTCCTTGTGTAATGTCTAACAGGGAGTAAGCCGATTGACCTTCTGGTTTATCTGTGCTTACCCTTAATTAGCAAATATTTGTCTTCTGTGAGCAGAAACTGAAGAGTCACTGGGGTTTAAACAAGTCATAATCCGCATGAAAAGAAAACAGTAATTTCTTTTTTTGGGGGGAAGCCCTGGGATTTCATTATTTGATTGGGTTCTTAAGGTCCCGACCTACTCAGTGAATATCCACTGAATCCACAGAGTATCTCTGCTAAAGCAAAAGGCCAAACTCTCTTTCTCTGATGAGTAAAGAGCTACTTGAGGTAGAGTCAATAGGAACTCCGTGGGTGTGATAGGACTGCTGAGCAGGGCCACGGATAATCCCCGACACTGCAGAACCTTTCATACTCAGCCTTTCGTTTGCTTTCTACCCTTGACTGACCTTTGAAAAGTTAGTCAGTGTCCCATTCATGGACATATACTTAAACACTCTCAATCAGCACTTTTAATAGCTCTTCTGGAGGGGTTAGTTCTGTCTCCCTTAGAACAAGCCAGCATTAATCTCTTGATGTTTAATAATACTGAATAATTCTCCAGTAATATTTCAATATTCATCAGTAATGAATTTTTATTAGGGCTGATCTCTGAGTCTCTCTTCTGCCATCCAGGATAAGCTCAAGCCAACCTGGTGTGTCTGTCTGCAAAGGAGGACACTTGGTATTTGAGGACTTCTGAGGTCAAACAGAGAAAGTTACCAACTGCGTTGATCTATGGATGTCCTGCCAATAGTTGACAGGGCAAGTTGAGATCACTCCTTGTCCTGAGGGCAAAAAAAACTCAGAAATGCTAGCGGACTAGCTAAGAAAAGACAGCCCCACATTGCAATTAAGTGCTCATTTGTCAGGATTTCCTGGGAGTCATGTGTTCCTCTCACTCCCAGTGTATCAGTGGCTCTATATTAAGTGGCAGAATTAACGCCAAGAGTCTGGGCTTCTTAAGTTTCAGGGTTCACCAAAGAATGCAATTGGTTTGACCAGCATGCCTATCTTCTTATAACTGGATTCTTCACTCGCCATGCTAATATCTTAAGTGGCATTCGTGGAACTCATGACAATCACAGACATGGTCATGAGGATAGGCATGGTCACGTTGGAATTTTAAAAACCGTGTGTGTGGTTGGGGAGGATAGTTATGAAGTAATAAGAAAAGACAACAAAAAAGATCCCTTGACATCAGAAAAACTCAGGGTGGAATTGCATCACTGCCATTTACTCGCTGGGCGATTTAGATAAGTCACTATCTCTGTGTTAAATCATCCTGTTTGCCTACCCGATACCCAGCTCCATTTCTTCATTCTTTTATTGTGTAAATCCTCCATTTCTTCATTATTAAATATGTATCACTTACTATGTGTCAGATCTTATTGTAAGCACTTTTCATGTGTTAACCCATTACTAGTACCGATTGTGTTCAGTGCTGTACTTGAGTTTAGGGCACTCAATTTAAAACACGCACTGGCTTCCTTACACATATAGATGGTTATTTGATGTGGTTCTTAATAAGAAGATTATATTTTGGTAGGGCTTCCAGAAAAATCTTTTTCCTTTTTTTTTTTTTAAATTTAAAGGGCTAGATTTGGCTGCCATGGTCCTTTCCTGTTCATCATTTGATCTTCTATATTTCTTTATCTTCCCAACTGGGATGTATTTACAGTGCCCGGAGGTCCCGCAGCCATGTTGAAAGTGTAAGGATAAAAGCTACATGCTGGGTATGGTGTACCACGGAGGCAGGAGGAGCCTAAGTCCTCCATGGCAAGGCTGACTAGCCTCTGCTGCCACCCCAGACTTCTATTATCTGAGAAACAATGCCTTATCCAAGCCACTGTTAGTCAGCTTTTCTATAGTGTGTACCTGAGCAATTCTAATTGTTAAACTCTTTTGGGCTTCATCTGTAGAATGAGAACTGCATTTTCTGAATAAGAGGATTGTTAAGATGAAAGCAGATAGAGCATCTAAAACACAAAGTACATACTATTTCCAATAAACTCTAGTTCTTCTTGCTTTATGGACATAAACTTTTCTCTTTTTCAACGCACATGAGGATAGGCATGAGGGTAGGATATTATATAATCTTGATTGCCACTAATCTTTTATGCTCATTGGGTTAGCTTTAAAAAAAATTTTTTTGGTATTGATTTCAGAGAGGAAGGGAGAGGGAGAGAGATAGAACCATCAATGATGACAGAGAATCATTGATCAGCTGCCTCCTGCACTCCCCACACTGGGGATCCGGCCTGTGACTGGGGCATATGCCCTGACCGGAAGTTGAACTGTGACCTCCTGGTTCATGGTTCATAGGTGGATGCTCAACCACTGAGTCATGCTGGCTGGGCTGGGTTCGCTAAAATAATTTTCTATTCATTAAAATGTTTTGTTTTGTTTTGTCCTTATTGCCCTTACAGATAGTGCTGTCAGGCACAACAACTGTAATGAACCCACGCCACATTTGCCTTTTAAAATGTCTTCTCACTGTATATTCGATGGCAAGGAGTCCGATGTTGAGGTGGGACTAGAGAATGGGCACGGTTATGTTTTTGGAAAATACATGCTTTTATGATGGAGTGATCTGCTTGCGAGTCCCATTTCTTCAATATACGTGACCTGTGTGACAATATTGGCAAGTTGCGTAACCTTTCTGCGCTTCAGTTTGCCACCTGGAAACAATAGGGATAAAGCCCATCTCTTAGGCGCCTTGTGAATATTCCATAACTGATTGCCCTTGGCTGCACAGTGTCTGGCCTTCAGAGGGGTTCCATAAGCATTCCTTTTTTCTTTTTCTTTTGCCCCCTCCTCAGATTTTTCTCAGCTAATAGGTAGGTTCCTTTCACCCCGTCAATGATTGTGGCACAATTCCAAGAATTTCCTTAGAGCCTACTGGACAGCGAGGAAGAAGGCTGTCATTGCATCGGACATCTGCATAGAGAGCTCCGTTATAATAAAGCTGAAGTATTCGCTGAATATTGCCCCTAAAGGGATTCGCTCTAAGTGATGCTTCGCGCCACGGGAAGATGGATTGCATTTGTAAAACAGAAAATAAAAATCTTTGAAAAACAGAACATTCTATTAGATGCAGAATCCTAATAAACATTGCCTTCCGGAGAGATTGAGGCTTAGAAAACAAAATGGAAATGCAGGCAGGAAAAATATGAGAAATCTGAACTTCTCTCCTTCCACATCACCCTCACTGACTTAAATAAAATGGAGATATGCTCTGTCTGAAATAACTATTGACATTGGAACCCTTTCCAGCGAGTAACCTAAACATCTACTGGAGAACAACACTCATCTTTAAGCGATTTTCTCATCTGCAGTGGTGAGCGGGGCATGGACTGAACGGCAGAAAAAAGTGGTTGGAATCACATCAAATGACGAAATTTCCAGAAGCTTAAACGCTTTTAGATTTCTGGTCACTTATTGAAATTCTGAGAGGCAGCAGATGTCATCTGTGCTACCTTAGGAGGCAGTGGCCTCATGCAGTTCCCAAAATACCCAGGGACACAGAGAACTATTTAGAACTGTCCCCAGATGGGAGAAAGCTGCTTCTGTGGAAAGTGGCTTCTTTTGCGCAGAGTATGTGTAGAGCGCATGTTTGTCATAGCAGTTTAGACTATTGCTTTTTTTCTTTTTTTAAAAAAATATATTTTATTGATTTTTTACAGAGAGGAAGGGAAAGGGACAGAGAGTCAGAAACATCGATGGGAGAGAAGCAACCATCAGCTGCCTCTTGCACACCTCCTACTGGGGATGTGCCTGCAACCTAGGTAGATGCCTTTGACCGGGATCGAACCCGGGACCTTTCAGTCCCCAGGCCGACGCTCTAACCACCAAGCCAAACCGGTCAGGGCTAGACTATTGCTTTTGATTTCCCTCGCAGACGGGGTCTATTCAGTGTGAGCCTCCTCGAGGGCTGAGCCTGCGACAGCCTTTGTGTGCTCGGTGACCCTCCCTCACGGGGAGGACACGTGTGGTCTGGAATGAGTCTCCCTAGTCCAACTGGATCCCTTGAATTCATTCACAGTGTAATGTGAAAAAGGCAGGTTTCTAGATGGGAGGTCTGTTGACCTTTAAATAAGAGCTGCTTGGAGTTTGTCTTCTTCTCTGAGACTTGTAACGGGAGGTCTGTGCTGAACACGCTCATGATTCCCACCGTGTGCCCGTGTGCCACACAGATGCACTTCTCCACGCAGGTTTAGGGAACAGCTCTTCCACGGTCTCTTTCTCCTTGAGGGCAGCTTTATAAAGAAGGAGGCTACTGAGATGAACAACGCCTCTTGTCACTACAGTTCCTCTTGGGGCTGCCACGATCCACCCATCCTCCGCGATCCATTCTAAATTCTCCTTGGAGGTTAGGGTGGCTTATCCAGTAGCATGACCTAACCTTCATACCTGAATGCTCTGGACACTTGACAGTTATGCCCTTCTCAGCTCAGGGTTGTTACATGTGTGTGCTCACCGTTATTCCGGTGCCTGACAGTGGATTACCTAGGTCAACATATATTTCTTCCGGCCTCCTCCTGCTCAGGAGGGTAAATTAGCCCTGCCAGTATAGAAACTCCTCTTTTCACCTGCTGGCCTCTGACAAGGTTGTCCGAAGGGCCCCGGAGGCAGCTGTATCTTGTAGTTCTATTGAATGAACCCTGGAGATGTCTGCTCACAAGAGTGTGCCCCCTCTCGGGACCAGTACCTGCAACCTTGCATAGCCCACAATTACAGGGGCAGGAAGCACCCAGTCCCCTTTGTTGGTCATTGGCTGAGGGGGGAAATAGGGCCATTGATGCTTCTAACTTTTCCTTCTCAAGCTCATGCATTCTTGCTACTGCGGAGACAGTATCACACAATGATCTCCAATTTAATAAAGATCTTGTATCCTGAAGGATGACACTCGATTCTTTCAGAGTGTTTCCTCCAAGCTGGCACCGTACTTGTGCCTGTAGAGCTGTTCTAGTGTCCTGTGAAGCTATGTGGCTGCTTTAGGATGATGTAATATGTGATACGACTAGTAAACGCCATAGTCGTGAGCCAACTCCTACACCTCTTTTGCTATGAAGTGGGTCCCCTGGTTGGCTGCTATGCCATGTGGAATTTCATGATGTGGGCCAGGAATTCCACAAGTCCCCAGAGAGTGGTTCTGGAATAGAGTCCACGCATGAAAGGCAAATTCATACAGAAACAGCTATCTATTCCAGTAGGTCTGTGAGGCACATCCTTATGGTTGCCACGATTTCTTAACCTGGACTTTGAAGCTCCCAATAATTCAGTCCCAACCTTATTTTTTAAAAAACAGGTTCCTTCTTTTTTTTTTTTAAAAAAAGTATTTTTATTGATTTCAGAGAGGAAGGAAGAGGGAGTGAGAGATAGAAACATCAATGATGAGAGAGAATCATCAATCAGCTGCCTCCTACACATCCCCTGCTGGGGATGGAGCTCAAAACCTGGGCATGTGCTCTGACCAGGAATGGAGTTGTGACCTCCTGGTTCATAGGTGACGCTTAAGCACTGAGCCACACCAGCAAGGCCCAACGTTATATTTTGTAGCCAGTGTTTTTCTATTCTTGTATTTTGTGAAGCGTGTATTCTGAATAGACTGTGGACTTTGCTGCTTTGTGCCTCAATAACAGTTTGATAAGAAAAAGGGAAGAACTATAACTCACATTTACATAGGCTTCATGAATTAGGATTCAGCTTTATTCTCCTTTTAGTTTATTTTCTTGCTTATGTGTATGTTTCTTTTACAGATAAAGAAATGGAACTTAAAAAGAAATTCTACTGTTACAGACTTGCGTGTCAGGAAACTCTGTAGAGTTATTCAGGATGAGACACAAACACACTCCACTAACTTCATAATAAAGCCAACATAATCTTGGCTTTTTATTTTATAATGTTACTAGAAGCCCAATGCACGAAATTTGTGCAAGAGTAGGCCTTCCTTCCCCTGGCTGCCGGCACTGGCTTCCCTCTGGCACCCGGGACCTGGGTTTCCCTCACAGCTCAGGCTTTGTCCAGAAGGACGTCCAGGAGGACATCTGGTCTAATTAGCATATTACACTTCTATTGTTATAGAGTCCAAAAGGAATCTTGAAGATTTCTCTTTTTACTTCTCCTAGAGAAAACAGATCTTTTCCTAGATCAGAACTGGGAAGATTTTGGCGAATGCTCTATGTTGAGTTTTGGAAAACGGGTCATCCAAGGTGAGGCTACAAAATCCCTCTGAGTCCTAGGAAATGTGAACCTAGGCCTGTATGGAAATAAGTGCACATTTTCTCCAGAGTTCAAAGGATTTACCATCTGGTCCAATCTGCTGAATTAAATTAGAAGAAGATCCCCTCGTCTGCCACCCTTTTTTCTCCTCACCAATTTCATTCTATGAAATCAAGCTCTGCATTTTGTTTTGATTTAACTCTAATTGGAGCCATGCTTTTACTGAATCTAATTTCAGTTGAAACTAATTACAGGGGAAAAGGTCATAGCTGTATTGAGAGTATTGCTCTGCTCAAAATATATCGGCACCAGATTATATTCACTCTACTGGTGTGGAGATTCAGATGAAGACAAGAATAAACTACCACAACACTCTGCATCTTCCTTTTGTTTAAATCAGTAGAGAAAATCCACACATAGTTATTGACAAGAAAACCTTTCCTGGGTATGAATAAATACAAGCTTTTCCGTTGATTTGTGTCTATTTCCTCAGAACAATCTGGGAATTGGCAAGTAAGAGATGTATTTTGTGCCTGTTGAGCTTTGAAATGATGATACAATTGTGTTTCTATTGGTGCTCCGTACTCACCTCTATAAAATGCTCTTTTATAATAACCTGGCAGTCTGTAGGGGGGAAAGAAAAAGACAAATACCATTCACCTGGCAAGGAGTGAAAAGACATTTAAGTGCATGTTTGAGATAAACATTTGTTCAAACTGAGAGTGAGGCTTTGACTTTTAAATAGTTACACGATAGCTGGCCTAATGCTGTTACCTTTGAATCCAAGACAGATTCCTTTTCCTGACCAGACTCACCGTGGATTCTTATTAATGTGAATCTATTAGAGCATTCTCTGTCTGTTAACCAATGGCTCATCTCTGGTGTTTAACACAAGTCAGTGTCAATTAGTAATATAATATTGGTATCAGGGCAAGAGTGCTACAGAATACGAGGCAGCATCAGAGTGTACCATGACCTCTGCAGAAGTTTGTTTTCATCTGTTATCTAGTTCTGAAAATCATATAATGTTTCTGGGACCATTTGGAGTCTAATACTCTGCCTAGATTTTTCCATTGTGATGGGGGAAGTGACCCAGAATGAGGCAACGCAGATCAGATTAAGCACAGGGTTTCCTACCTTCCTTCACTGTCTGACCCTCTGTGCAAATTTCCCACCCTGCTTTTTAAAAATATTTTTATCTTCACCCAAGGATATTTTCCCCCCAGTGATTTCTAGAGATAGTAGAAGGGAGGGCGGAGGGAGAGAGAGGAACATTGATGTGAGAGAGACGTGTCCATTGGTTGCCTCCCATATGCGCCCCTACTGCTCTTGACTGGGAATCTAAAAGGACCCTTTGGTTCACAGACCGATGCTCTAACCACTTAGCAACCCATCCAGGGCCTATCCTGCATTCTTTTGTCGGTGGTGGTAGCAGCAGGGTGTAGAGAGCACTATTTATTTATCGAAAAGGAATAATAGGTTGGTATCCTTGACACTTAAGTACCAAATGCAGAGAAAGAAAAATATCCGTGGCTTCCAGCAGCCTACCAGGGTTGGGGACCATTGGTCCTGGAATGCCAATAATGTCACATGTGGTTATAAGGAAGTATATTAATACTGGAGGCCGCACGCAGGCCCTGGGGCATTTGTTACGAAATCATTACTTTGGTCCAGATAGAAGCGGTAAAATAGTTTTCTTTAAATTAAGATTTTACTGTTTTGGAAATATATACGCAACCCATACGTTGGGTCTATTCAGATTTTCAAGTGCTCAGAGAAGGAAGACTGAGATAAATGCTGTGGTAGAGGGAACAGAAGCGCTATCACATCAAATATTGTTATGCATCCTTATGGAATTACTAGCTAAAGGTCCCCTTGCCCTTGTATGTTTAATTACGTATTTATTTGTTTCAGTCTAGCTGCCCACTGTTCAACGCCGCAGGTATAAAAGAAAGAGCGTGGGCGGCATCGCTCACTGATTGAGCATCAACTTACGAACCGGGAAGTCTCGGTTTGATTCCAGGTCCGGGCGTGTGCCTGGGTTGCAGGCTTGATCCTCAGTGGTGGGGGTGTGGGGTGTGGGAGGCAGCCTGTCAGTGATTCTCTCTCATCATTGATGTTTCTCTCCCTCTCCCTTCCTCTCTAAAATCAATAAACATACATTAAAAAAAAGAGAAAGGGTTACCCATGAGTGGTTAACGGACCCAGAGTTGTCCGTTATGCTCACTATTGGAGCATAAACGATCAGGTAGTTAGTGGAACAACCTAGTTCTCTTTGGAGGACCTGATGTTGCCTTGGTCAGGTACAGTGCATATTTAGCTCCAAGGAGTCAAGTATGACCCCAACGTGCAATCAAGCCCCATGTAATTCAACGATCTGCAGGTTATCCTGCGAAGTCTCTGCCTGAGTCTTCTGGTCCATATAAATCTGTGAGTTACAGTTGTATGTATCATTTCAAATGAGCGAATTGCTATCTCCTGATAAAATGAAGCCATTAATTAGGGTAACTAAACATAGTTCCACTGGGGAGTGGAAACTTTTATAAAAGAGTCATTCTCCACCAGGGTCCTATAACCCCATCTCCGCCCACTCAAACCACTGACATTTTGTAATGCTATCATGGGTGAAGAATAATCATAATACTTAGCATTTATATCGCTCTTCACAAACACCAGCTAATTAATCCTCATGCCACCTCTGAAAGGCAAGCGCGGTGTCTATTGTTATCCACACTTTGCAAAGCCTGGAACTGGAGAAATGTTAAGAGATTCTCAGAAAGGTTAAGAGACTTGCCAAAGGTCACCCCACGAGGCAGCGATAGAAGCTGAATTCCAGCTGAGACATCATGCCATGCAGACAGGTGGACTCTTGGAAGTCTGAAGCCTCATTAGAAATATGAGACCAGCACGGACTACCTGAAACACCCAGTCCTGCTGCAGAGGAAATACACAGTTCAGACACTGGGAACAGGAGACATACATGCTTCCATACACGATCACAGGGAAAAAGCAGTGGATCTCACGTTCTCAATCACAGGCGAGTATGTGTCTGGCAAAGCAGCCTTTTTCTTCTTTTCTGCTATTCTTTTAAAAAAATATTTTTATTGATTTTAGAGAGGAGGGGGGAGAAAGAGAGAGAGAGAGAGAGAGAGAGAGAGAGAGAAAGAGAGAGAGAGAGAGAGAGAGAGAGGGAGGAACATCAATGATGAGAGAGAATCATTGATTGGCTGCCTCTATCCCCTTACAGGGGGTTGATCCCACAACTGGGGCATATGACCAGAATCGAACCTGAGATCCTTTGGTTCCCAGGCTGATGCTCTATCCATTGAGCCAAACCTGCTAGGGCTTTCCTGCTCTTTTGAAAGCATAGAATAAAATGTGCAGTGCTCTTAAAAACTGCCAAGAAGTCAAGCATAATTTTAAAGTTACACCGCTCTTCTCTGGCTAGTGTGAGATTCCTAGAATCCTGCACTGAGATATAATGCAAGGATAGCAAGTTTCATATTTGTAGACCCAAGAAAACTCAGGAGGAAGGATAATCACCTGGCTCATACATGCTACTTGAAACAACATGCACACACACGCACAATGAAAAAATCCAAAACAGTGAAACAAACACAAAAAATCCCCTAAAGTTTGCCTATTCAAATGTGGAAAATTGTTTGATTTACGTAAGAAATATGCTTTCTAATGGTCACCCATTTATATGAATGAGTAGCATGATAAATACATCCTGAACAATAAAACTGCCTTTCAAAGGTAAAAAAGGTTGAAATCAAGAAGGGAACTCATAGGAGGAATGAGAAAATGTTAAATTAACAAAAAGTCAGAGTGACATTAATAGAAAAGCATCTATGGGTCTTAAAAGTATTAGAGATGTCCTGCCAAGTCAATTATTAAAAAGTCAGACTTTATTTTCTAAAAAATAATGTTTGGAAAGCTCTTTACTGTTACTAAGGGACACTCCTAGAATAAAAATGTTCACGTTGATATTGTGAAAAGGAAAACTCTCCTCTCTTCAGAATATGAATTCCTGGAGCATAGATAAAAGAAAAATCTTTAGGTTGGGAAGAAGAGATGGAGAAGGGAGCTCTAACTCTCACCCGAGATGTAAGATGTCACCACTCCAGTTGCTAGAAAACACTGCCTCAACCCTGGCCCAGGCCCATGTAACACTTAGTGCAGAAATGACAAAGTCCCTCAGCTCCTGGACCAAAACTGAGATAATCTGACACTTTATAAACAAGGCTTTCTAGCATAAAGAGGGAGGGAAAGCAGAGACAAATCCTATCTAATAAGAGGGAGTATGCTAATTGACCCTCATGCTGTCGCAAAGATGGCGGCTCCCACAGCCAATAAGGAGGGAATATGCTAATTGACTGCCCTGCCCTCAAAGATGGTGGCACCCACAGCCACAAGATGGTAATGCCCAATCCTCTCAGCCCCGCCAGGGTGGCAGGCCCCTCCGTGTGCCTCTGGGGTCCCCCAGTCCTCTCAGCCCCCCAGCCTCGCAGGGCTGGCTCAAGGCGCAGGTAACGAGGGCCAGCCAAGGCTTGTGCTACGGGAAGTGGCAGCAGCAGAGGTGTGATGGGTGTCACCTTACCCTTATCACCGGGTCGCCTCCTGCTTCTGAGGGCTCCTGGACTGTGAGAGGGGGGAGGCCGGGCTGAGGGACCTCTCCCCCTCCAGTGCATGAATTTTTATGTACCGGGCCTCTAGTTAAACCATAAAACTGTAGGGAGCCAGAACATCACCCATCACTCAAATCCAATATTAAAAAGTTGTGACTTCACATTTTGCCTGCATTGCCAGGTCAGGATCACATACTTTAGACAAGATAGGTCTAGAGCTACTCTTTAAAGCTAACTTCATTGGTTAATAATACACATGATCATTTATTCATCAATATATAGATGTTTATTCTTAGCAGACTAATATATAACTCAAGTATTCCAATGTTTATTTTAATTTATTGGTTACTCCTATATATGGCATATCTAAATGATAATTTTTTACTGAAATCTTCATTAAAGTCTCACTCTTTTGTTTGTTTGTCAGAGGTTGATGGGATCTCTTAGAAAAAGGACTATATTTGGCAATTTCTGCCAAGGGTGGTAAGTGTATTATAAGCCAGTTACATACCATGGTCTAAATGCCCAACCTCACTTTCAGTCTGAGAATGTACTACGTGAGAACAGGCACACTGACCATCAAAAGAGAAACACCTGAGGAGAAACACACTGGGAATCTAAACTTTGAAGGCAATTTTGAATTGTTTGTAACCAGACTTTCAAATTATTTTTTTTCTATATTCAAACATGGGCTGCCACTTAGAATGACTTTCAGAAGACGATTGTGATTTTGTGTGAATTGTCATAAATCAAAACAATTCCTCTTGGGCATCAACACATATGTCTTGATTATCTTGTATCAAGTCATTCAGAGTTGGAGGGTAAAGATGGAAGTTCATAATCAAATAGTAAAACATTGCTTCCTTTACCCACAGGTTTTTGTATTAACCAACATCCACCTTCCTGGCCTAATAGGGTAGACATGTATTTGATTCATTAGTATTCATTAGTATTCTTGGACTGACGGCAACAGGGTACTCACTTTCAATTCTGAAAAGGCCCTCTCTCTAAGGTGACTTACACATTCATTATATTCCAAAGCCTTGACTATGTAAATTAGTAATCAGATATTCTAAATGCATGATGGAAAATAATTTATCTGCCACTAGCATCCTAAATCAGAGCCATAAAGTTTAAAAACTCTGATTGGGGAGTTTTGTTAAAATGTCTTCCTAAATGTTATTTTGGTACATTTTCCAAGGTATTAAATTTTCTGTAAGCATGTGAAAAAAAATCTGTATATGTATACGTAAAATTTATTTAGAAGGCAAATCAAATTGGATGTGAAATTTTTTTACTATGTTTAATTTGGTCAACTTCCTCCTCATGAGATGAACTAGCAGAATAAACAAACCTTAACTTACTGGTTCCTTGGTCATGTGATTGCTGTGTTAATCATTTTAATAGGCTGTTTGTCTTCTCTGGGTATTTTGTAAATGTTTGAGATAATCCACCAACAAATTAATTTCTAGTAATTCTCTATTTGCACAATACTTCAAATGGTATCCATCATTCTCAGACATTTAATTACAGATCTATAAAAGTATGAATAGACAATGTAAATGCTTCTTTGATTTTAAGGAATTTGAGAGAAAATAAGAAATTTAACTAATTTACCTGGTACCTCATTCTCATCACTGATTTACAAAATTCACTATGGATCAGGTTAATGGATGTTTCTCGTCACGTGAGAGCTTTAGGTACAGAATTAGCAAAGGGTCTCATTATAAATCATTGTCACCACCAGTGTGCTCCCAGGTGGGTCCCATAGAGCAACCTCCAAAAGGCATTGATAGGCCACTGTGGCTCAGTGATTGAGCATTGACCTATGGAGGTCACAGTTCGATTCCTGGTCAGGGCACATGCCTGGGTTTTGGGCTCAATTCCCAGTAGGGGGCATGCAGGAGGCAGCTGATAAATAATTCTCTCTCATCATTGATTTTTCTATCTCTCTCCCTCTTCCTTCCTTTCAATAAAAAAAAAAAATCTATAACAATAAAAGCATAATATGCTAATTAGACTGGATGTCCTTCCAAATGATCTTCCAGATGAAGCTGGGGCTGGGAGGGAAGCCCGGGTCCCAGGTGCCAGAGGGAAGCTGGTGCCAGCAGCCAGGAGGAGAAAGGCCTATTCTTGAACAAATTTCGTGTGTTGGGCCTCTAGTATATATATATTCTAATAAAAGAGTAATATGCAAATTAACCATCACTCTGTTACACCCACAAGCCACGCCCACAAGCCATGCGCATCAACCAATCAGGAGCAAATATGCAAATTAACTCAACTAAGATGGCAGCAGCCACGGACCTGGAGTTGCCCCAGGCAATGGAGGAAGCCAGGGCCCTGTGGGCCTTGAGCTCTACTCAAGGCTACAAAGTTTCAATTATAGAAGATAAACAAACCCCAGATACCTGCTGGGCTGGGACCTTGGCTTGCCAGGGGCAACCCAGGCTTTGCAGGGGAGGGGGGGGAACCAAGGCAACAAAGTTTCAATTATAGAAGTTAAATAAACCCCAGTTACCTGCTTCCAGCCAGGAACCTCAGTAGGGACCCGAACCTTGAAGGGGCTGTGGGCAGCCTGAAATGGCCCTCTGCCCTTCACCCAGGCTGGCCACACTCCCATGGGGTGAGGGTCCCCACTGGGGGTCTTGGCAAGCCTGCAAACAGCCATCAGCCCCTCACCCAGGCTGGCCAGACATGTGAGCAGGTGGACATCCCCCGAGGGGTCCCAGATTGCAAGAGGGCACAGGCTGTGCTGAGAGACACCCCCCCCCCCAGTGCACAAATTTTTGTGCTCCAGGCCCTTAGTGTGTGTGTGTGTGTGTGTGTGTGTGTGTGTATGGCATTGATAGCTATTTATTTTATTTTATTTTATTTTTAGTAACTCTTTTTATTTTCTACTGTTTTGAGCACAGTGCTAGATGTCTGGCATTCAGTATCTTAGTCAGCCCTAACATGAACTATGAGAACTTGATATCATTATCTTTAGGACTGCACAGTAATTAAGAGTATGGACACAGACTGGCTGCCAGAGTTTATATTTCAGTGTCACCACTTGCTGAGTAACAATGAGCAAGTCACCTGACCTCACCTAATCCACTGCTTCACGTGTAAAGCAGGGAGACAGGAACAGCACGACTTAGTACGAGATTTAAAAATAGCTACTTAATATGGTACCTTAGCACCTTTTCTGGGGCATTGTAACACTAAATCAAAATTAGATGTACTTTCCGTTATCTTACCAACGGAAAATGGAGGGTGTGGAGACACGTGGCCATGACTAACACATTAGAGCTTAGATTCAAATGTAAGCCCCGCTGCTCTCTCTCCCTCCAATCATGCCACTGTTGTTTCATGCTCTGATGGGGGCGAAGGTATTTTGTTAATATATCGTGTTATCCTGCATCCTAGTTTATGTCTGTGGTCTCTGTGCAGCCCTTTAGCTCTCAAGATTATTCATTTTAGGTGATACATTTTATGCTCTCCCTACAAATAACCTGTATTTTTATTTATGTTTTGGTGACAAATTATTATTTCTCATTCTAAGTCTTCCTGTGGCCAAACTAGCACACACACGCACTTCAGTTGAGGATGGATTTTATAAGGAAGTTGCAGATACTGTGTGATAACATAATTTGATGCATTTTGCATCCAAGTAATTAATCACAATTTAGCAACTTGAGGGCTTTGGACAGTGAATGCACACCGGTTTAAAAGTCTTGTCTTATTCCAACACAATTGCAAGTCTATTCCTGATGCTGGGAGCGCCACACCAATTCTATGTGAATGGATACCCACTAGAGTTGACCACTGTTGAAATCAATTTGGGCTATTAATAAAAGGCTGTTGGTTTCTAAACCAGAAAAACGTGACTAATTGATGTTTATAGTCTAAGAATGGCTTCTAGGTGTGATTCTAGTGCAATTTCTTCCAGAGAGAGAGGAAGATAAAGGCTATGCAGTATTTCTAATATAAGATCCCCTTCTCCCTCCCGCGAGGGGAATTTAGCTCATACTTAACTTTTTTCGTTTCCTTAGTAGTCCTATAAACGAACATATATTAGTCCTTTGTAAACATCCTTATTGTGAGAAAAAAGTGTCTCCCTTGTTGATTTCACCTTTAAACACAGTGCATTTGTATCTACATAAGTGAAGTGTCTGCATATGTCAGCACCGAAATATTTGCATTAGTGAGATGCAAAGTGTGAGAGCCAAGAATTTCTTTCTGTTCCTTCTAGACTAAACCTTTGGGGAAACCCAAATTCAACAATGTTATTTTTATGCCTTTGAGATTTGGTAATGTTCACGCCTTTTGTATTTCCGTATTCAGTATTTTATTTACAACGTATATTTCAGTTCTAGACAGTTAACTGATTTCCTTTTGTACTGCGTTTACGAACACATGTTTTCCTGTTGTGTTGGAGGCCAAACCATAGCAACGCGGTTAGCCTTCTGCTCACCCAGTCCTATTCAGCCTAAAAAAAATAGACTTTCATCGAAAGAAATTCCCTGTGGAGTAGGAAACACAGCTATTTCATCCTACCCCGCGCCCCGCAGAGAGATACCATTTTCCTTCCAGGAAAGGACACTCTCCCGTTTTGAGAATCTAGGTGCCACGCCGCTGGGGAAAGAGCTGAACGGGAAATAGACCATCTTGCTCAATTCTATTGTGCAGAACAGAAAGAAACCCTTTGTTCATTTTTCACGTCCGCCTCCTCCTTGCTCAATCTTTGGTCTTTGAAAAACGCTCCCCTTAACTAAATAGGTAAGCTGCGAAAAAGAACCCTGAAAAGAATGCCAGGGACACGGAGCGGAGCGGGGCGATTGATCTTCGAGTAGGTATCCGACGGTGCAGTGAAATTCTCAAGCAGGTTCCTTTTCATTTCAGAAGGGGTTGGACTCAGAGGGATTTTATAGCTGCTAAATCATGCAGTTGGCGGAGATCGCGCGTGCTTCCCACAGTTACTTTGAAAGATGTCAGATTTGGCAAAGGCACAAAAAAGTACTGGGATTTACTGAGTTGGCTTTTTTTTTTTTTTTCTTCTTCCCTCCCCCTCTCAGAGAATGCTTGGAAATCCAGCGTGCTCAGAAGGGGCACCAGCACAACAGACGTGTGCGGAATCACAGATTTCGCAGAGAGTAAGGCTTTCTCAGCCCGGGCGTGGCAGCTGCTTCCTTGGCCAAAGGCCGGCAGCCTCGACGCTGCCGTAACAGAAGTGTCCTCCTCACCACCAGTGGACGTGGCGTCGGTGTCCTTGCCATTGGCCTCTGAGAGCTGCTCGTTTCCTGCAGAACAGCCTGCCCTTGCTCATCCAGAGGGAAGGAGGGCGGAGGCACCACCTCCGGACAGGTAGGCAAGTCGACACAAGATCGCCGCCTTTGTGTTGGTCCAGTCTACTCAGCGTGAGCACGGCTCTGGGTTTGGAATGTCTGGGTTTGAATATCAGTTCCACCTGTGACAAGCATAACTTTCCCAAGCCCCGGCTTTACATGAATCAATGGACATAACAGATGATGTCATTAGGCTGCTAGAAGATTAAGCGAGATGCAAAACAGGTAGGACGGACACATGATAGATATAAAAAATGCCATTATAACCATTATTATGACCGGCAATAAATGGGATTTATTATTATTATTGCCGATCTGGAATAGATTATTACTCGTAAAGTTCACATTTGTTTTCACAATACAAATTGTATAATCGTTACTGCCATACAAATAATATAATAGCTCACTAAATCTTGTATGGAGAAAGCGGTTACAGCTCTCTGTGGGTCCCTAGGTGCTGTTCTGCTATCGATTAGTTCAGATTGATATCACTCTCTGACTTTATTTTTAAGGCTAATATTGTCTTCAGAGCCAAGCCCATGGCTCCGTTGATACCTAAAACATGTATTAATATATAAGAACATGTACAATATAACTGAAGGATGCACCCAGCTTTTCTAGGTAACTGGTAAGAAATTGCTTATCTATAGCAGACTGTGTATCATTCCATTCCTAGAATCCATTGATATCTGAAGTTCAAACAGTCCCTGATTACAGGGTGGGAAATCACAGTAGTGCTATGCTTCTAAGCACTTCCATGGCTGATATCAAGAGCTCTGTAAATATTACTTTTAAATGCACTCAGCCATGTGACAATTTTTTGAAATTTGGTCCTTACAGTAATCCTAGCATTCCCATTTGCCGATGAAGACACATTCTTATTTAAGAGGAAAAAGT
>PVJC01024007.1:0-25898 GCA_004026665.1 Murina feae | reverse complement strand
CAGTGGGTGTGACCCATCGGGGTGCAGTGTGAACCTGAGCGACCTGGACAAGGTCCTGGAGACCCTGGAGTTTTTTGAGCTGCCAGACTACAAGGCCAACTCCGAGGTGGGCATTTTGCTCCCCGTGGAGCCTCTCGATGGGTTCCCCATCCACAGCCCTGCAGGGGCCCCGAGCTGGAGCCCGGGTTCTTTGAACCGCTGGGGGTGATGGGGGGCAGCCTACTGTACCCTGGGCCCTGGAGCACCCCGGGCTGTCCCATGGCCAAGAAACAGTCCCTGGCGTCCTCCACCCCCCTGCGGTGGCTCGACCTTGACCGAACCCTTGCGCCTCCTGTACCCCACTGCAGTGAACTCCCCCGGCAGGGATGACAGGCCGGGCTCCTTGGCCTCTTTCAGCCCCTTCTTCTCAGACTGCGTCCTGCCGCTGCTGCTGCCGCCCCATCAGGTGTACTATGACCTGTGCGCGGGCTATGGGTGCATGCTTACTCCAGCCTCTGGAGACCCGACGGGGTTTGGGAAGGGGACCCAGGAGAGGCAGGAGCTCCCCGGGACTGATGCGAGGTACCCTCCCAACTGTGAGAGACTGCTGTGGACACTCCAGGTCTCTCCCCAGACAAAAGGACGATGGGAAAATGCACGTGGAGATGAAACCCATGGGGTGAGGGTCCCTACTGGGGGGGTTGGCCAGCCTGCAAACAGCCATCAGCCCCTCACCCAGGCTGGCCAGGCATGCCAGCAGGTGGACATCCCCTGAGGGGTCCCAGACTGTGAGAGGGCACAGGCTGGGCTGAGGGACCCCTCTGAGTGCACAAATTTTTGTGCACTGGGCCCCTAGTCTTTCAATAATGGAGGCAAAATACTTTTTTTAGACAGTCAAAAAATTGAGAGTTTTATTACCAATAGATCTTTGCCAAAGAAAATTCTAAAGGATTCACTTCAGGGGAAAATATTCCAGATATTAGTACATAATAGGGAAATCTAATATAATTTGACTAGATAAAACAATATATTAATGTGTAAATTGTGTGATTATATAAAAGGTATATCTATGATACTTAATATTTAGATAACATTTAAGTTGTGGAAAAGTTGATAAGTGTTATAGTGTTATGAGGTCTTATATTGTGGGTGGAAGGTAAAAATATTTTGATTAAGTTAAAATGTCTAGAGTAGTCACTAAGAGAAGACTGCTAGCTGGCCCCTCTATCCATTGTTCCTTTCTTCCATAATAATGAAACCTCAATGTTTAGCTGACCACATGACCATTTTTCAGTCTTTGAGGCTGAAATAATTAAGGTGCAATGGGTTGTATTTTTATTCCCAATATAGGCTTTCCCTCCTCGGGGGAGGATTACATCTCTCTCATCCCACTGGCACTAGGTTTGGCCATGTAATTGGTAGTGCCCTTCCTTTGGGAGGATTGTATTTTCACTCTGATTATGTCAGGCTTGGTCATGTATATTGTTTAGCCAACAAAAATATGTCACTTTCTAAGCAGACATTTTCAAAGCCATCATGAAGTTCAATCTTTTCCTTCTGCCCCGTCCTCAGCAAGCTTGAGGAACGGATTGCTCCTTCAGGCTGGGCCTAGAAATGCAAAGCCAAAGCTGAAATGGACAGGTAATATTACTAAGAAATAAATCCATTCTAAAGCTACTTTCATTACAGAGTTGTTCATTACTGTAGCATAACTTAGCCTACGGTGATTGATACAGAATTTAACACCTAGATATAAAGTACTACTATCATAAGCATAACAAACAACCCCCAATTTGCAATATTGCAGTATTTTCTTTCAGGATGTGGAGTGGGGACTAGAGAACTGTTAATGGAGGCTAGATAGAGGACAATCCACCTTATGCAGTGGCAAAATGTTGAGGAAATGGTCGCCTATGCTAACTTGGAAGGCAAATAAGGCACCCAATGAACTTACGGCTTAAGATGAAGAATGTGGGATCCTAAATAAAATGGAATCCTAAAGTTGTATATTCCCAAACCATAACTCAACCTAGGGTGACTAACAGACTAAGTGTGGCCCATGTAACTAAATATGTCAATAATTACAACAAAGTGAGCAGACTCAACTCCACATTTAACTGACACAAATTTTTACATTAGAAGTCTTAAAATTCCAGCTACATGCTATTCACAGAAGACATACCTAAAACATAAAAACAGTGGAGAGAGTGGAAAGGGGAGGAAGAAAAAAGATAGAAGAGGCCCATAGGAGCAAAGGAAAGCTGGTATAAACGTCTAACTCCACATTTTAGAAAACCACAAAGACATAGAGCATTCTCAAACTAAATTTCAATTAAGAACAAAATAGTACAATTCCAATTCAAACATAGCCTCACAGGTCTTTACTATGGGTTGAATTGTGCCTCTCCAAAATTTATAAGTTTAAGCCTTACCCCCAGTGTCTCAGAGTGAGACCATATTTGGAGATAGGGTCCTTCCTTAAAGAGGGAATTAAGTTCAAAGGAGGGTTTTAGTGTAGCTCCTACTTAAATATGATTGGTATCCTTATAAGAAGAGGACATTTAGGCACAAAGAGAGGCATCAGGGATGTTTGGGCTGTGTGAGGACATGGAGCAATAGCCATCTACAAACCAAAGAGAGACCTTGGGAGAAACCAACACGGCTGACACCTAGGTCTTGGACTTCCAGCCTAAGAACTTTGAGAAAATACATTTCTGTTATTTAAGCCACCCAGTCTGTGGCTATGTTGGTGATACCCAGTTTGTGCTACTTGTTAAGGCATCTCTAGTAAATGAATAAAATCTTAAATAATAGTAATTAATAGTGATAGCGGCAATAATGTAATACCCTTGATCTTTTCAGGTCATTTCCTTTGAAGAATGCCAAAGATCACAAAAGTAGCCATGTGCTGTGGGAAGATGTCTGCTGGCAACTCCCTCTTTACAAAGACATTTTTAACAATGGGCCTTGGCACAGAGGTAGGCAGCATTGTGCCCGGGAGCAGGTCTCACCATTGTCCCCCTCTGTGGGCAGCCAAAGAGAGCCAAAGAGGCAATGCTGTCCAAGGAGGTGCCATCTGGGAAGACGAAACAGGGCTCTGGCTCCTGGACTGGCCATTCGAATCCAGTTTAATTGTTAACATTCATAAGAGAAGAAAGTCCTCTTCCCTCCATGTCGCATTGGGCTGGAGCCAGTGTGCAAGCTGATGGTGTTGAGTAGCAGCCATATCATCATAATCATTTCAGAGAACATTTCTCTCCTACCAGCTCTTGCTGAACATATTTAGATTCCAGAGATGGTGAGCACATTTGTCCTTTAAAGACTTCAATTCTAAGACTTCCACTGCTCACCGGCTTTATCATTTGTTATTCATATGAATTCATTAAATTGCTCAAATGTTTGCATTTCTTCCTATAAACGCATTTATTTAGAAAACACTTCATATCATCTCCAAGCTAATTATTCAATAACAAAGATTTCTTTCTTTCTTTTTGTTTTTGTTTTTTTCATCTCTCTTCTTTCAACATTGAGGTCATATTTCTGATCTGAAACTTCAATGCGTGCTAACTTTACATTTCTATAAACTCATACATTGATGGTATTTTGTGTTGGTCCAGTGTTTTCCCCCCTGGGAAGAGAAAGTTGTATTTATATGCTCCTAGTAAATGCAAGACTCTGTTCTGCTGATCTTTTCTTTCTTCTCATCCCCTCAGGGTGGTGGCTAGAAATCTGCGCAATCCTTGTTTAAAAAAAATAAAGAATGAAAGACAATATGATACAGTTGGTCTCTGTTGATTACTCAAGGAGTCTGGTGACTGTGAAAATCCTGATCAAAGGCAACGGACAATAAAAGCCAAGATTGTGAGGGGAGAGGCTACAAGGCAGCAGGATTTAGGAGAGTGACAGCTTTGCTAGTAATTTCTAATTTCTTCTTAAACCTCTTCCTTCCCTTCTTTCCTTCTTTTCTGCTCATTCTGTCTATTGCTCTCTATTTTCCTGCATTTAATTTTCTCCTCCTTTCTTTCTTTCTTTCCTTCCTGCATAGAAGGAAATATCTAGGTTGAATTATAGGTCAAAAATGATCTAATATCATCAATTTCACACACTTCAACCTAATACAACAAACAAAATTAAAGATTTAAAATCTTTACTTTTATATACCAAGAAAAGAGAATAAAAGAACAATAACATATCTTTTTTAAGTAGAGGTTTTCCCTTATTTGTGAAGTCAACATAATTTAGGACTGAAAGCTAGGGCTGGGACTTAGCCAGGCCTGAGTGGAATCTCAGTTCTACCTTCTCTTTGCAAGGCCTTAATCAAGTGTCTTTTTCTCTTTGAGCCTCAGTTTCCTCAGCTATAAAATGGGGATCATGGTACCTACTTTACAGGATTTTTCTAAATAATAATAAGGCATGCCACCTTATAAAGTGAAAAATTATTGTGGCATGATACATACATGTGTCTGATTCTTTTATGATGTGATTAGATGCTTTGGTGATTAGAAAAAATGAAAATTAATTCAAAAGTATTACTGACTACTTGTACTTTTTTAGTATATATGGAGGTTCTGTACAGGTTAGTTAAAAAAGAATTAAGGCCCTAACCGGTTTGGCTCAGTGGGTAGAGCATCGGCCTATAGACTGAAGGGTCCCAGGTTCGATTCCAGTCAAGGCCATGTACCTTGGTTGCGGGCACATCCCCAACCGGGGGTATGCAGGAGGCAGCTGATAGATGTTTCTCTCTCATCGATGTTTCTAACTCTCTATCCCTCTCCCTTTCTTTCTGTAAAAAATCAATAAAAATATATTTAAAAAAAACTAAACAAACAAAAAAACCAAAACAAAAAGAATTAAGCATCTTGGGAAATAATGTATCATTCAACAACTAGTAAGCATGTAGTAGGTATCAACTTGGGACTTCTCTTTGATTTCACATGTCTTAGTAAAACTAAATAATTTTTGTGTCACATTCAGTACAACCCCCAAATATCTACAAAGAGGGCTGTCTGAGAGCGTTGTATCCCTCAGACCATGACTTGGTGTCTTCTCCTTAAACCAGTGGTTCTCAACCTTCTGGCCCTTTAAATACAGTTCCTCATGTTGTGACCCAACCATAAAATTATTTTCGTTGCTACTTCATAACTGTAATGTTGCTACTGTAAATAACTGTAATGTAAATATCTGATATGCAGGATGGTCTTAGGCGACCCCTGTGAAAGGGTTGTTTGATAGCCAAAGGGGTCGCAACCTACAGGTTGAGAACCGCTGCCTTAACTGATGGCAGATGAAACCTTCTTGCACCCTCTGCAGGCCCTAATGGAACAGATAGAGTAAAATGATAAAACTTCAACTGCTGTTTTCAGACTCGCGTGGAAGATGAAGTTGACTTTGCAGGTTGTCTCAAAATCAGTGATAAAGCCACATTCATTTAACCAAAACTGTTAATTCCCATAGCACCCATATATGGGGCACCAAAGACCAACATGTGGTGATTGAACATGTAAGGGATTTCCCAGCAGTTAATACCTTTTGTGATATATCACAAACCTGGGGCTATGGGCCACTGTGTCAGTGTGCGAGTGTGTGTGTGTGTGTGTGTGTGTGTGTGTGTGTGGAACATAGTGTCAGGAGTCATAAATCAGGATATATTAATAGGTTTTCCCCACAGCTTCAGGAAGTCCTTGGAAACCTCATTTTCTTCCCTTCCACTGTACAGTCCAGAAGTTCTTTCATGGTTGTATTCCGGGCCATTGGGTAAGGCTTTCTGTTTAAATATTGACTTAATTTTGAAACAGTGGCCGCGCAAATCCTCAGATCATCACACCATTGAGATCTTGTGGGAACACATCAAGACTCTCACATTCCTGAGGGAGTGAGGGGGTGCATCCTGGCAGCCATTTCCACGTGGACAGGGTACACTACAGAGAGGTGGGATAGACTGACATAAAGGGTGTGTGTTGAGTATTTATCTGGCTGTACAATCCCTGTGATAGTTTCTTTCCAACTTTGGTTTTAACTACTTGATTGTCAAGTAATATGCTCTTAAACATGTTTAATAAATTTTGAGCCACCTTTCATTTTCTCAGCCAACATCTACTCACACTTTACTGCAGGTTATCTGAATGATTCTGGAGTTTAAATAGGAAATGCATATACTCAAGGAAGTTGGGAACATCTGCCCTAGGCTGGTTGACCGGGCTCTGCCTGGATCTCTATTCCAGTGTATCTGAACCGATCTGCCATTCAGGTCTAGCATTTGCCCCTGGGAACCTTATAAAACGTGTCCCACCCTTGCTGAGACATAGTTCCCTAGAGCAGTGGGTGCTGCGTTTCCGTCCCTCCTCTGTCTTCTCAGGACATGGCTCATCCTCTACAGGTCTATTCGGGAGCAAGGTTCACCACCAATTCCATGGCACTATTGCTCTCAGTTGGATAGGGAGACCGAAATCATTAGCTTTTAAAAATTACAACCCTAATTGAAAAGAAAAACACCATGTCATTCCAGCCCCAAACCTGGGAAAGCTGGGGAGAAACAGATGACTAAGCCGGAGTCCAGCCCATTCCTCCTCTTCACAGCCCTGTCCCGCCCTGAGAAAACTCCAGACAACACAGTGTGCTTCACTGGCTTCAACGAGGGCCTCATATACCTTCCAGAAGAAGGTCTACCTTCCCAACTCACTGCCTCTGTTCCTCCATGCCCTCGAGGCCCTGCCCCTTCTCAGCTCCAGCTGGGAAGGAGGACGGAAACACACATGGCCTTCCACCAGCACCAAGAAATATTTTGGCCACTATCCTCTCTTATTTGGGATTATTCCTTGTTTTTAATTTTGCAGCCGACACCAAACTCTCCTGTAAGAGGATCCTGCCTTCAAGCTGACAGCTCTCAGAGAGGAGAAAAGAAATGTCAAATCTCAACAAATTGGCTGCACTCATACCTGGAAGCAATACAGGTTGTGTAATGAAAAGATGCACCAAAGCTCAGTTTCTTTTTTCTTTTTTTTATCTTTATTGTGGAAAGTACTACAGATGTCCTCCCCCCGCCATCCATTGACCCTTTCCATCCCGCTCCCGCCCCCTTCCCAGGCCTTCACTACACTACTGTTTGTGCCCATGGGTTATGCATATTTGCCTATAAGTTCTTTGGAAAGCTGGGTTTCTTGGAGCAAACTTGTAACAGAAAAGCTGCTCAGCCTGACCTGCCACCTCGGTGGCTGCATCTCCTGGGCTCCCAGCATTCTCCCTCTTTTCTCTCTGCCTAAGTGCTCCTTTGTCCCCTTTCCTGGTGCCTGCTGCCACTCTATCCTTTTGTTGTGGGTGCCCATCGCGTGACCTGCATTTTGCCCAGGGGAAAGGGCCTCACACTGGCTCCATGGACTCAAAGTACCAATGCTGCTCAAGGAAGATTGTCTGACCACAATCCACCTGGCATCCATCAAAGAAATAAACAAGCTGTGCTTATCACCGAGCTGCCTGGTACAGCCAAACTGTAAATTAGAAATATAACGGCCTTCTGAGCAGCATCACGAGGCCCAGGCAAGGCCCCTGGTAGTCCCTGGTCTTAACTGCAAATATGTGTAGTTGGTCATCACCCACCATGCCTTTAGTGTGGGTGCAAACTTTGTTTTATTTTGCCCTTTTAAAGTTGGAATACACACACACACACACATGCATGCACATGTGAGGGCACACACACATTAAAGAATGACAACAAACAGGCCACAATATAAAGAGTGGTTACCTTTCATTATGGGCCTAGGAGCACTATTATTTTTCTTTGTATGGTTCACATTCTCTAAAGTTTCTATAATAAGAACTTAACAATTTCTATAACTTTAAAAACATGAGCAGCTACCTTATTTGAAAATGTTTAGAATATCAAAAGTCCTAACTTTCGTGGAGACAAAAAACACAAGGTGAGCTCGGTTAAAGGAGTTGCCAAATTTTGATCATCAAGGCAGAGCACCTGGGTGAAAGTCAGGGCCAACTTGCAGCTTCAGCAAGGTTCCCTGAGCCCAGGCCTCTTTGCACCCTGCTCTGTGTCCTGAGCTGACAAACTCAGGCTTCACGCTGATACAGTGCTGGTCTTGCAGGATTTTCAACCAAGGAGGGATGTTCGTAAAGGGCTCTCTTCTGCCTGTCGCCACCACACCTTTGCCAACTTTGCCTAGGAGAGCAGCAATGATGGAACTTCTGGAGTGAAGGCTCAGAGGTTTGTCAGTAATTTTTAGATAAAATGCCCTTCCTCCTTGTTCAAAGCACTCTAATAGGTGACTGAACTGGAGCTAGGTGGTTTATCACCACATAAGTACCTTGCTCAAGTTTATGAAACCAAAAGCAGATCAACAACTGTGTTCATTTGATCAAAATAACTAGATCACTTTCATCCATCATTCCTTGCCTGACAGAGTTGACTGAACAGCCTGGATGTTTTGGGAATTATGTAGACACAGTTGTCATAAAAACATCAGTCATTCCTACAGGAAAATAAACTCGCCAGATGGAATGTGTATGGCAAGTATATCTGGATGCTGATACTGCTGGAAACATTCCCTTGTTGTCTGATGAACTTGGCACTTGACTTGAGCCTGGGGATGGAAAGCAGGATACCCTGTTCCCGCAATGTAAGCACAGATAAATGGGAGCTCCATTCAAAACATATTTTCAATCAAAGGGTTAATTTTTAAAAAATATATATGTTTTTATTGATTTCAGAGAGAGGAAAGGAGAGGTGGAAACATCAATGATGAGAGAATCATTGATCGATTGCTTTTTGCACATCCCCTTTTGGGAAATGAGCCTGCAGCCCGGGCATGTGCCCTGACCAGGAATCAAACCATGACCTCCTGGCTCACTGGTTGATGCTCAACCACTGAGCCACACCAGCAGGGCCAAAGGGTTAATTTAAAAAAAATTAGTTATTTCAGATAATTTACTCTATCGAATTTAAGGAAGTTAATTTTGAGCTCTGAGAGAGAAGATTCTCCTTTCTTGTCTGCTTGCTTCCAAACTGGTTCTAACATTTTGCATAGAGCTACACTGCAGAGATAATAGCGAGAGAAGTCAGTCACAAAGCCAAGAATTGTCGAGGGAAATGCAAATCTGCAGGCCTTCCAGCTCCAGGCAGCATTCTCAAATGCTGAAGTCATCTCATGTTCATCCGAGGCCCTCAGATCTGCACATCGATTCATGAAATTGGAGGCTAATAAGCAGGTATTGATTTTTCTGAGGTTGAGTGTCAATATTTACAATCCCAAGAGGTGGCAACTGATTGAGACAAAACCAAAGTCATGTGGTGACTGCCAAGGTCATGGCTGAGCAATAGTCCTGTTCTTCATGATACAGTTGGTCAACGCCTCTGCTTCCAAAAGGTGCCAGATTATTTAGACAAAACATGAAATTTCACCTGGTCCTCTGGACAGTACCAATCTCTATCACCTACTATCCAGGTAATGGGAAAGTCAAAAAAACTGGCTAGATGTCTTCTGTCACATAAGCTTAGTCATATTATAATCATCTAAGGCAGTAGTTCTCGTCCTTCTGGCCCTTTAAATACAGTTCCTCATGTTGTGACCCAACCATAAAATTATTTTCGTTGCTACTTCATAACTGTAATGTTGCTACTGTTATGAATCATAATATAAATATCTGATATGCAGGATGGTCTTAGGCGACCCCTGTGAAAGGGTCGTTCAACCGCCAAAGGGGTCGCGACCCACAGGTTGAGAACCACTGATCCAGGGGGATGGGAGCTTTTTCAAATTAATTGTTCAGGACTCCTTTTTCGAAAATGATGATGCTTCCAAAGTGGTGTGTACCCCTGAGAAACATTACTCTCATGCTGGGAGTAAGTCCTTTTTTCCAGGTTTGAAAGGTAGACCAGATAGTTCAGAATACCTGGCTTCAAGACAAAGTCCATTCGTATCAAGTGATTCCTAACCACTGCTTCTCATTAGAATCTCACCTCTAGAAATTCTGATCTGATTTCATTGGTCTGTAATGGGGCACAAATATCTGTATTTTTAAAAGTGTCCTAGTGATTCCAATGTGCAGCCAGTACTAAGAAACATTGGGATGCAAGGCCTTCCAACTACCTTTCCCATTACTTGTCCTGCATTCCCACTGCATGCATTCCATGTCCTAATGCTATGTTTGCCCTTACTTGTTCTTATTGCTTATTGTGTAAGGAATTCTCCTCCTGTATCTAAATACCAAATCATTGATTCTTCCTTCAAGCCACAGGCTGTTGCCTCCTCTATTTGTACCTGAAATTTTTCTGACTAGGTCTCAACTCCCAATCAGATTTCATAATTTCCCCCTCTACGCAGCTCCAGCAAACCACTCATCAATCACACCAGAGCAATTGCAAGTTTATAGGTTTCTTACCCCTGGTAGACAGTGAGGCAAAAGACCATTCATGACTCCGCTAGGCATCTAGAGCACACCCACTCTGCTAAGTAGCACAAACCACGGTAATGATTCTGTTAATGTCTGTTGTGAAATTGGACAGAATTATAAGCTTAGGATAAGGGCCTTTCAGAAAATCAAGGAAGACCTGGGTCTATATTTTGGGGTAACTAGAGTATTCTAAATATTAAAAATTTCCCCAAATTTTAATTTAAGGCTCTTTGTGCACACTAGACCTGGGTCAAATGCCCCCTCCCCCTTCCTCTCCTCCATAAGATGTTCTTGTTAGGTTTAGTTAGGGTAACTCAGGTAAGTTCAGCCCTGAGTACCCCAGACACCTCGGTGACACAGATTATACCTCTGTTCCCTGACAGGAAAGACTGGCAGATTCATATGCCGACAAGCAGATGGAGGACTATTGAGACAGTCAGTGCTAAATTTGTGGGGTAGACTGTTTCTATTGGATGAAGGTGATGTCCTTCCTCTCTCCTGATTCAAAGGCTTCCCCCAGTCTTGGCCATTCACTCATTTTAGATTCCTCCTTCTTTCCATTCATTGTATAACTAATTATTGAGTGCAAAATGTTGGTAATTCAGCACCAACACGACAGTTATTGTGAACACAGAGATGTAACAGATCAGCAGGATCCAAACAACATGAGCATCCAAACTTGCAGGTTGGGCATCTGTGGCTGGAAGAACATCTCAGAATCTTCTTCTAAGAAATTCTGTCACCAACACTCTTGCTGGTGTAGAAGATAATTGTGTGTGGAAAAAATCATAGATTTTAATGACTTTGAGTAGACAAGCATTTTAGAAAAGGCATACTCTGTACATGAAGAAGGTTTAGGAATACCTTAACTCGTGTATTTCACTTATAATTTCCTTTGTATGTAAGCAATAGTTATATATGATGAAATTTTGTGTTTAAATAAGGATTCTTTCAATGTGTCTAAAATAAAAATTCAAGTCTTGGTCTTTGAATTGATTTTAATTTGCTATTTTCTTAGCAGTATATAAAATAACGGTGCCTTTATTAATTTGCTAGGGCTGTCATAACAAATGATGATCACAGACTGGTGGCTGAAACAAAATCTTGTTTTCTCACAGTCTGGAGATTAGAAGTCCAAGAGCAAGGAGTCCGCAGGGCTGATTGCATTTGAGGTCTCTCTCTCCTTGGCTTGCCGATGGCTCCTTTCTCCCTCTTCCATGGTCCCCCCCCCCCGTACCTGTCAAAAATCTCCTTTTTCTGGGTTGGGGACCCTCCCCCCCAATAATCTGATTTCAATGTATTAGCTCTTTAAAGCCTTTACCTCCAAATAAAGTTCATTTTAGGTACTGATGTTAAGACTTCAAATATGAATGTGGAGGAAACACAATTTAGTCCGTAACACTGCCTGAGAATTGATGGTTTCTTAGTTTAATAACATTTAGAGTATAAACCTCAGAGGATTGTAATGATAGTAAATGAGGCCCTGGAGCATAGGAAGTACTATCTGATCCTTAGCTGTTTATTACCTACTTCTTAGGGTGGTTGAGAGAGCTAAATGGGATAGCACTTGCAAAGTGCTTAGTATAGAACTCAGCATATAGAGAGCACTCAGTCCGTATTAATATGGAAGTATATTCACATCCATAAAGCTAAGTTATGGAGAGAAAAAAAAATCACAGACTCCACACAATATTTTGTAAAGCACCATTTAAATATGCTTTAAAAATAGGAAGTGATTTTATTTTTAAATCTTGGAACTTGATGACAACTTTGAAAATCCTAGTGCACAAGTAAGAAAGCAAAAGTTGTAGCCATGACTTCAAGCATAGTGTTTATAAGATTAATGTCCAAAAGTGTTTTGTAATTACCTAATTGTCTGGCACTACCACAAATCCAATTTTTTAACCCCTTTGTGTCAAGCCAAAGACATCTCCAGTGAGTGTGACACACTCATGCAAAATGCATTAAGCTTTTATGGCACAGCTTTGAGACCACCAATAGCATCTAGAGATTAATAATTGGAGTAAGAAAGATAAATGCCATTTATGAATAATTCAGCCTATCATTAGAAGTTAGAAATTTGAGAGCTGCGATACTTGGGAGAGTAAACAGAAGCCTGCCTTTAATGGGCTATAATTTTAAATATGAGGAGGATGCTGCCAGTTGTCACTTAGATAAACTTAAAGCTACTTTTCAATGAAAAGAAACTCCCTCAAAATCAGGCCACCCAGTTGAGTCAAGTTTGAGATAAAAAGATGAATACATTTCTAATCTGGCTTAACAACTGATTCTCTTTGTCACCCTGAACCTCTTTATAGGTAATCTATTAAAGTTTCTAAACTACACGCACGTATTTTATCTCTGAACTAAGCATACCCTCGTGAAGCCATACTCTTAGATTGTTTCCTCTACCCTCGATACCCAGAGTTTTCACTGTCTACACTTATTAAAATTTCCCAACAAACTCTAGAGCTTTCTAAAACTGTCAAAAAATCTAATCTGTCTAATAAAAAATAAAATAAGGTAACAATAAACTAGTGATGGTGGTCCTAGGAAGAGTTTGTACATTTTACATCTGGCCTTAGTGCAAAGCTCCCATCTGTGCCATCAGACTCAAAGGAGTGACTCATAATAAACATTTCCATTCAAGTAGGAGGGAAGGATTTTGTCAAGGAAATACAGTGAAAATCTGTAGGTTACTATCTATAAAGAGGGGTATCAGTCTATGGAAGAGACAAAGCTGTGTGCTCACCAAGCCCATCTCACATTTTTCCTGGGCACACAGGTAAGCTACATTTCCCAACCTCCTTTGTAGTTAGTGGGGCCAAGAGACAGAGCCACTAGAATGTATGACACTTCCAGGCTTTGCCCTAAAACTCCCAAAGCCATCCTGCACTCTCTCAACGGCCATCAGCCACCTGCATGACAATATGAGTCTAGAGGCCACAATGCTCAGTGCGACCTTGAGAAAAAAGCACTGAAAATGGCAGAGCCACAGTATAGAGGGAGCCTGGGTCCTGAATGATGGCAGAGAGCAGACCTCCCTCCTACACCTAGTCTGATCATATTACACTATGACATGAGTGAGAAATACATTTCTGCTGTTAATTGCACTGGGATTGAGGGGTAATTTCTTATATCAGTTAGCTTCATTTGAATACTACAGGTATTGACTTTCCTGATAGAAGCACTACAAAGACCAATTATTTGCTTGCTTTTTAACTTACTCACCAAGTAGATGCTTCAAATCCACCATGTTAGATTTACTCTACTATGTAGTAACTTATGAAGCAGCCTGACAATAATAGTTAGGACTCTGGACTTTAGAATCTAAATAGGGGTTAAGAACCCACCCTGTGCCCTTGAACATATTAGTTAACTTCTCTTACCAGCTGTGTGCCCTTGAGCATATTAGTTAACTTATCTGTGCTTAAGTTTTTCTCAGATGTAAGATGGGGGTAATAATATTTGCTTCATAAGGTTGTCCTGAAAGTTAAATGTAGTAACCAATGTATGTAAAATACTTAGTTCCTTACCTGGTGTTTCTCTTAATAAAGGTTGATGTTACTGTAAAATCTAGACAAAGCTCCAATTTTCCAAATTAAACATGAAACAAAACATTATTAATGATCAAATTTGTAAGTCAAATTTTATTACTAGCATAGCCATCAAGCTCAAATCCAATAATATCTCTGGAAGGGATTGAAGGACACTGATCCTAAAGGTAAGTTGTCCTCGTTTGGACAAATAGGCACACCCTCTGGCAGTGCATCCTGGGAAATCTCGTGTTAGTCAAGGAAAATAATAAAGTGACTGGAAAGTTTATTTGCAGATTTGGAAGAAGAAAAGAGAAGGAAGATGGTAGTGGTAGGAGGGCTTTTTGTCCTCAGATAGCCCTGATGATAAGTTTTCTTGGCACCCTGAGGCTTTTCAAGTTGGATGGGTCCATTACTAGTAAATAAATATATGTTTCTTTTTACTTATTCAAAATCCAATAATGCAAGGATTTATGTTTATCTAGTATTTTCCTATTTGTTTGCACAGCCAAAAAAATGTCTGCTTAGCAGGCAGTTCCTTGAGAAGATCCTGTTTGTCCTGCCAGCCCCATCAAGAATTTGTTGGAAGAAAACACAAAATGCTATTTTAAAGGAAGGATTAAATGAGCTGGTATTCAGAGACTCCATTAACCTGAAATAGGAGCAAAAGAAAAAAACATCACAAAGCAAAAACTGAACCAAGCCTTAGATACATTGACATTGAGAGACTTTAGGCCCAGAAAAAAAGCCTTCTTAACAAAGTTTATAATACCTATTTTTTTCCATGCCTGTTGTCCTGGTTTCAATTACCAGTAGGTACTGACCATGAACTTTTACGACGTGAACAAAGAAACTGAAGAGAATAGAACATGTGCTTGCCTATTCCATGCCCATGGGTATTACCAAAGAGGAGAGTTTGAGCAGAGTTCCATTAAAATGGGAAGGCATCAGCTCCCTACAAAGCAAGCCAGGCAGGTAGCTTAGTCTATGTTCCATTACAAATGGAAGGGATTGCATTGTCCCAGACACCAAAAAGGTCTGTGTGAACTTTAAAACCTCCATTTTATTTGTTCAGCAATTTGCATGGGACAGAGAACAGAGCCATTTGTAAGAGAGGAACACAAATTCTGTGACCTGAACCTCAAATGGAGGAAGGTAGAAGTAGCCTCCTCCAGGCACAGCCCCTTATGTGGCCAGAGATGGGCAGCAAGGCTCTGAGCCTTTGCTCTCTGGGTGCAGAGAAGGGCCTGGGAACTGGCTGACCTGAGGAGCTTAGGTCCTGCAATTTCTGAGAAATTTTTTAAACAGTCTTGGGTAAGGTGAACTAATTACATTTTCTTTTTAATGGTCTTTCACTTTAAATAAGAGTGTGGTCTTTAAACAAGAGAAGAAAGTCTGTCTACTTTATCATTTGGAGTCAGAAAATTAGCCTCATAAACAGAGTTAACTGATTAACTTCTGACACCAGTTTCACCCCACACTGGGCCCGGGATTCCTTTGGCAGCCTCAGGACCCCCCAGGAGAAAGGCGGGTGGCTCCGTTTTCACCTCATTCTCCCCAGGCCTACACTCCATGCCTACATCAGGAGTGGTTGGGACTGTGTTTGGGAAGTTTGACACTGAACAGGTCCTGAGGAAGGTTATAAAGCAAAGGGAAACCCCAGAATTTACAGGCCTGAAAGTAATTCTTCCTCAACTGGACTATTTCACAGCCACTCTTGGCTGTTTATGGGGGGGAAATATATATACACACACACACACACACACACTAGAGGCCTAGTGCACAAAAATTTGTGCACTTGGGGATGTCCCTCAGCACAGCTTGTGCCATCTAGCAATCTGGGACCCCTCGGGATATGTTCACCTGGTGGCTTAGGCCTGCTCCCTGGGCAATTGGGCCTAAGCTGGCAGCCAGACATACTCCGTTTGGCAGCCCGGGGGCCCTTGGGGGATGTTCACTTGCCAGCGGGAAACAGGCCTAAGCTGCAGTCGGACATCCTTAGCACTGCTGAGGAGGCGAGAGAGGCAGTCTGGCTTGTGGCTGAGCAGAGCTACCCCTGTGGGAGCGCACTGACCACCAGGGGCATCTCTTGCATTGAGCAAGAGATTACCCCCTGGTGGTCAGTGTGTGTCATAGTGACCAGTCATTCCCAGTGGTTCTGCTGTTAGGGTGAATTTGCATATTACCCTTTTATTATGTAGGATAGAGGCCTGGCGCATGGGTGGGGACTGGCTGGTTTGCCCTGAAGGGTGTCCCAGATCAGGGTGGGGTTCCTGCTGGGGTGCCTGGCCAGCATGGGTGAGGGGCTGAGGGCCGTTTTCAGGCTAGCCACATCCCCTTCAGGAAGTGGGGTCCTGCTGGGGTAGCTGGCCAGCCTGGGTGAGGGGCTGATGGCTATTTGCAGCGAGGCTGGCTGGAAACTGGTATCTGGAATTTATTTAACTTCTAAAGTTGAAACTTTGTTGCTTTAACCGGAGCCCAGGTCGGGTTGCCCCTGACAACCCAGGCTCCTAGCACTTCCTTGAGCCTAAGGCTGGAAGCAGGTATCTGAGGTTTGCTTATCTTCTATAATTGAAATTTTGTTGCCTGGCCTAGGCAGACAGGAACCTTAGCTTCCTCCATCACCGGGGCAAGCCCCTTGCTTATTCCAGCTCCGTGGCTGCTGGCCGCCATCTTGGCTGGGTTAATTTGCATATAGTCGCTCTGATTGGCTGGTGGGCGTGGCTTAGGTGTAATGGAGTGAGGGTCAATTTGCATATTACTCCTTTATTAGGTTATATATATAGAGAAAGAGAATATATGTACATATTTATATGCATATTCAGTTTAATCTTTACAATAACCCTACGAGGCAGAACAATTATTATCCCACTAGGGACCCGGTGCACAAAAATTTGTGCACTCGTAGGGAGGTCCCTCAGCCTGGCCTGTGCCCTCTTGCAGTCTGGGACTCCTTGGCGGATGTCCACTTGCTGGCATGCCTGGTCAGCCTGGGTGAGGGGCTGATGGCTGTTTGCAGGCTGCCCACATCTCCCATTGATGCAACGTCCCAGCAAGTCTGGCTGGAATCAGGTTTCTGGGGTTTATTTATCTTCTATAAACTTTGTTGTCTTGAGTGGAGGCCTAGGCAGGCAAGGAAGCCTCCTGTTTGCTTCAGCTCTGTGGCTTCTATAATTGAAACATTGTTGCCTTGAGCAGAGAGGCTCAGCCAGCCTAGGCAGGCACTGATGCAACAGAAGCCTCCTGTTTGCTCTAGCTCTGTAGCTGCTGGCCGCCATCTTGGCTGGGTTAATTTGCATACAGCCACTTTGGCTGGTGGGTGTGGCTTGGCTGGTGGGCATGGCTTGGGTGTCTCAGACTGAGGGTCAATTTGCATATGACTCTTTTATTCGATTAGATTTTATAAATGTGGAAACTGAGGCTCAGAGAGTTTGGGTAACTTCCCCAGGGTTACACAGATAGTAAGTGGCAGAGCTCGGCTTCAAACCCAGAGTGCTTGACCTCAGATTTTATTAACTATCCTACATTTTCTAAAGTACGAAATTCTTAAGAAGAGATGAATCTCTGACATGGAAAACGCAGGTGAAGCATTGGGGAGATTTTTTAAGTGATGTAGCCTTCCCGGCACTCTGCACATCATACTTTGCAGGAATCCATCAATTCCTGTAAGACCTCCCTGGCAGATACCCCAGGACTGCTGAGCTTCCAGCAGTTTCTCCTATGCCTCACAGGACACCTTCCCTAGGACATCATTATCCTGGCAGATCAAGTACCACAGGAGGAAGCTGCTTGCGCTCTCTCCAACCACATAAGCATATTCACATTTTCCAAAATCCCTGACTATGAGCCTGAATAGGAAATTTGGTTTCTGATTAATAAGCATCCTTGCCTTCATGTTTTCAGAGAAAGCATTTGTGCTAATAATATGATACTTAATAATGAGATGTCTATCAAAGGAAGGGAAATGGCAATGGGGAAACAATTAAGTTGGACCAAGGTAAAATGTCATGCTTTTTAGAAAGACTTCACCCAAAAGGTTATGCCCAAATCACTTGTATTTGTAAAAGGTGCGGCAATGCAGAGTGTTTTGCTTTCCTCTTTCACTGGTGGTTCCAGGGAGCTTTTCCATTTTTTAGAAAAGCCTTGGATCTGGAAGTGTGCAAGCATCAGCCTGGCAGAGCTGGCACAGTGATATTGCTGCCAAGTTCAGGACAAATCTATTTCTCCCTCTGTTCCCATTAGAACGCTCATCCCTGCATTTGGAGCCTGACACATGCCAAACTGCCCTATTCCTTCTTGCCTGTCATTAAAGTGTGCAGCTACACAGTGGGTTCGAACTACATCATCAAAACTGTCCCAACACAAACCCAAGGGTGTTTAAGAGTCTTCTGGAGGGTCAGGGCGTGGGCCTACAATGACTCAAACTGGCCAACATTCAAAATGCCACTTAAAATCAAGCACAAAAGAGGTCATGCCTATGGAAAGATCTAGGTTGACACCATAAAGGCACAAAGGCTTGATTGAATCTTGTGTTTTCTGAGCTCCTGAGTGCCAGCCCTTCATTGCCTTGCCTGCGTGACTCATTCTGAAGGCACCGCAAATGATGCCAACAGACCAAACCCTAGCAAGGATGCCTTTCCCCAGCTCTTCACTCCTGAAATCCAACTCAATTAGTCAAAGCAAAGGTGGGGGGTAGAGAACAAATAAGAATATTTATTTTGACTTTTCAGTGTAATTTTACTGAGGATCCTAAAACATAGAACCATCATGTGATATAAACTAGTCTTCCTGGTCAGGTTCTGTTAGGCTATGCTACGCTGACAAGTGACTCCAAAGTTGCCGTAGCTTCACCCAACAAAGGTTCGTTTTGTATCATATTACCTATCCATCATAGTTCATCAGGGAGACTTCGTTCACCATAGTCATTGGAGACCCAGACTGATGGAACCGCCACCATCTCCAATGCCATGGGTCAAATGCCAGAGGGGCTGGTTCTGAGAGTGACTGCCGGGGCTGACCAGCAGACCCTGAGCGACGGATGGACAGATTGCTCTGACACACATTTCTTTGAAAGAGAGGACTAAGGGACTGCTTTACTTTAGTAGTAAAAGCAGTCCTGTTCACCTGCCTCATTGGCTTTTTATTGTAACAAATTAACCTCTAGATACAATCAGCAGGGTAAATATCCTTGAGAAAGTATATGCTTCTACAAGGTCGAGTCTTTAAAAGACTAAACATAGAGATTCTAGCAAAACACCCTCAAGGGGATTAGACTTGTTTGGAAAAGTCAAGGTAGGGGCTTCTGCCTTTGGCAAGGTCCCTTCAGAGACCCCTGACCTTTCAGAGACTCCTCCTTATAGACATTCCAACCAAGTCCCATGCTTCCCTACAAGTGACACCATCTCATTTGCTCAAAATTCATTGACTAGAACTAGTCACATGGCCCCACCCAAACACAAAAAGGCTGCAAGGTGTAATCCTGCTACCTACCATTAATGACTATCACTGACTCCCTAGGACACATCTCTAAGCAGCAAAGTTGAAACTCTAGACTCTGACTTTCCACACACCATGGCTGTAAGATAGAAGCACAGCTCACAGTCCTTTGGCCCAGTCTGGGTCTGGGATTGATCTAGAGGGGAAAGGTGAGCCATTTAAGTTGCTCTCTATAAGCTAAAACTGTAGCGTTAGTCAGACACCTCATTCTTACTCCAGAAAAGATCAGAATTCTTGATTTAAGTCCTTGAATAATTGACTCCCTTCCTCATCTTTTGGGAACCTTCCCCATTGGAGAGAATTTGGAAACATACTGAATCCTTTGATACCTTCCTGGCCCGGTGCGCTTGCCTTCTGGGTAATAAAAAAAACAGATCCCCAAAGCAGAGCAGGGGCCCTACAGAATGATTTTCTGACATTATTCCCAATCCCAAATGCCCGTGAGGAGCCTGTGAAACCTTCAGTCTGCTGAAGAATATGCCTTTCCCAGGTGTACATGTCTATTTTTGGAAATGTATGCAGATCCTGTGATCCGTAAAACATAGATTCAATTAAAATGGGGCACTGAGTTCATTTTAACATTACACATTTTCTGTCAGCAACTCCTCAAAGCCCGTACAGCATAATTTGAGGGAAGTGTGAGGAACAGCAGTGGTCTGTCAATTGTTTTTGTTATATAAAGATATAAAGAGGTCCTCATAGTGTTAAAACTCTGCTCCCAGCTCCAACCTTTTTGGTGAATTTTCTGGACAAAGAAAAGTAATAAGCAAACATGTTAGTGGTTGTGTCAGAAAGCTGATATTTGTCTCCTAGGAGAATTATGCCATTGAGGGTGGGGTGAGGTAAGAGGGTGAGGAGCATTTTGAGAATTTCAGCTTCAAGTCCTATATAAACAAAACTCCTGCCTGTTGGCAGGTCAGTGCATGTGATGTTTGGTCCAGGGCCATCATTTAAAGCACTAAATCCACAATTATACAGCTGAAATGGAGGGGATTATACACACAAACCCTCCAGCATTCAGAGCAATGACAATGCCAGCCATCACCTATTTCAGGTGGGTCAGAGAAATTGCCCAAAGTTGTAAATCAAGTGAAGGGCAGATAGAGGTTAGGATTGTGGCAATATCCCGGCCCATGACTTTCTGTCATGTTAGCAAAATGATAAGTCCAAAGTGTCTGGCTACATCTATCTGTGATGTAGCTGGTGGTGGTGAAGGGTGAAGAATCAGAGCAACTTCCTTAAACCCATCTCATTCATATTCCTAGCCTGTGTCCCGCTTCTTCTTGGCAGAGTTTTCTGGAAGGACTGCGGGAAGAGTTCCTAAGGCTACAAATGCCAGCTAAGTACGTAGCCACTGTTTGGGGAAGACATTTCCCTGTGAAAATGACCACAGATCGTCACATGAGCTTTATAGATGAAGCCCACTTGCTGCACCAGTCACCATTCATAGGGCCAAGACAGGCTTATAAGCTGAAGGCAACCATTTATGATCTGACCCCAAGGGAGCCCCTCCACTCTGAGGCTTGTGCATAACTCTGCCCATAGAGGCAAGATATTCTGGTTAACCCAATCAATGCTGTCTTTGGGGAAACACCGATGGTAGGTGAACACATGAGGTACTGCTACTTCAGTCTAGGTCATTATCATTGCTCTGGAAAGCTCAGGCACATGCTAGTGTTGGAATTTCTGGGGACCAGACTGACTTCATAGACAAATGCCAAAGAAGTGACTTCCTGCATTGCTCTGACTCCCCAGAAATCTTTGTAATAAGTTCACAACAGTTTGTACATGTGACTGTTTTGTTTCTCTTGTTAGAGATTTACTAATACTATTATTTTGCATGGTGCCAATTCTTTTCTCTTAATGGTACACAATGAGCAAAAACAAAATAGAACTTCCACCCTTGGGCCATATCTCTGCTTATTTACATGGTTTTCCAGCCAAGGGCCTGAGTTGGTTGTCATCAGGTCCCCTCCCAGGTGTAGGGGTCAGGGCTTGGAGGGCCATAAAGAAGAGGGCCGGGGCTGGTCTGCAGCTGCTGGCATGGGAACAGCCCATAGCACTATTCCAGACAAAGACACACTTGGGGAATAGGTGCAAAGCAAAATGCCAAATGCAGAGGGTGCAAGCAGGCTTCCACAGCCTGCGGAGCAATGGGAGCAGGAAGGCAGAGCAGACAGAACATGGGGAAGTAGCCAAGGTGTTGCTTCACGGAACCAGATCCTCTTACAAGGCATCTTCGGAAGCGCTGTAGCTGGATAAAGAGTTGGCAAAGAGGACAATGTGTGGACTTTGCTTTATATGATTGGTGTAAACCTAAGAGCCCCTCAGAGTAAAAACATGAATGGAGAGTAACAGAGCGCTGGTAGCCCAGGGGACTGCAGCCAGCCTTCGCTCAGCAGGCATCTTCCGGGAAGATTAGGATCACGGAGCCCATCAGCCAGAGTCCGTCTCTGAGCATCCAGGTAAGTGGTGTGCACACAGAAATAACCCATTGCCATGGTCCTGGAGGACAGCTCTGGAGCCAGAAGAGTGGTGAGGGAGGGCCTGTAGGAGGCCAGAGAAAGCAAATAGGACTCCATGAGCTAGCAGAGTGAACCCAGATGAAAGAAAGGGCTTGGGAGGAAGAGAGACAACAGAGCATCTCCTGGCTAAGGAAGCAGCTCCTTGAGGCTGGTAGTGAAAGAGCCGCAAGTGGGGCCCAAGAATCTGCCTTCTGAACCAGCTCCCAGTGACTCCAAGGCAGGAGGTGCTGGAGCCACATTTTGGTGGATGGAGGCGTTTTAGAGGAGTGACCTGTGTGGCATCCTGTTGACATCGGAAGCACAGTTTTCCTTTTTTCAAATGTTTTTGTAAATCTCTGGAAGACAGCAGTTTGCTGTGTTGGAGAAGGGATGGATTTGGGGCAGACAATGGTCCGAGCAGGCAGGGTCAGCCTGCCTTAGTGTCAAAAGCCTTGGGCACATTCCCATGGCTTCTGTGTTCCTTTCTCAGGCACAGAGGCAGGACCAGAGGGGGGAGTGAAGAGGGCGACAGCTGGGGTCCTGTATGAATGTTACTGAGTGCCAGTCACCTGTGGACGGGAGCCCTGCAAGCACAGTTCACTGCAGAAATTTCTGTGTCCAGTGTGTGTACACGACTGCTGGCTGGCTAACGCTCCCATGACGATTTGCCCTTGGCCTTGGTGAATGTGTACCTGTGAAGTGAAGATCAGTGCTGTCTGGTATGAGGATCTGGTCCTCTGTCTCAGGGTCTTGCATTTATAATGTCATGAAGCCTGTCTCATGAGTTGTGCCCTGCACATTTCTGAAACTGGGGTCTGAGTAATTTTTAGGAATCCTAGCCATTTTTCCTTTGGGGTTTTGTTTTAGGGATAATCTAAAAAAAATTTTTCTGGTTATAAAGACAGAACTTTTCTTTGGGAGTAATAACTCCCATTTGGAAGTCTTCGGTAGAATAAACTTGATTTTTTTCAATCAGTAGTCTCTACAGCTGTGGTCTCCAGAAATATTAGGGGGTCATCAGATACACTCTCAGAGATCTAGATAAATGGCTTTTCCCATTAAAAGTAAAAAGAGCTGTTCTAGTGCATTGCAATATAATAGCAGTTTTAAATATAGGTCCCAGAAATGAAGTTCTCCCTGGCTTTATAATGACTTTGGGTGGAAAATCTCCAAGGATGAAATACATCTTGTGCCAATTCATTTGAATTCAATTCAATTCAACAAGTATTTACTGAGCTGTGGTCCTGATGCTATGGCAGGCACAAGGGAATAGAACATAGTAAAGTTTCTGTCCTCTTGGGAGAGAATTATTGCACAAGAAGCAATAAGAACATTCTCCCTGGAGGACTTAGAGAAAACTCAGAAGGATGAGTTCATCAGGATGAGAGCAGAGTGAGAGCGCACGAGAGTGGGCGAGAACAAAATAGATATAAGCAAAGAGCATCGAGAAAAAGAAAAGTCATAGCCTGTAGTTTAACATGACTGGAACATAGAGTTTAAGGGTTGGCTGCATAGGAAAAGTGGAGAACTAGGCAAGGAACTAGTTAAGGAGCTTGGCCTTGTTGGCAGGAGACCATAGCAACAATTCTGGACTATAATGCCTTTCTGAGTTCTCTCTCTCTTTTTCTGAATATCTTTATTACTCTGTTTTGTCTCAGAAGTTTGAACGCCCTCAAGGGCTGTGTTTGATTGGTCTCACTCTCCTAGGTATAAAGAGATGAAAAAAAAGAAAGAAAGAAAAGAAAAATTATCATCTTAGCAATGGCACCAAAATTTCCATTGGAGAAAATGTCTTTGTTAGGAAAAAAATATGTTGTTGATAAAGCCATGGTATAGATCCTGAATACCTGAGAATTTGTGTTATAAGAGGGGAAATAAATCTGCATTATTGAAGGGAAAGAATTGGAGGCTTTGGTCTAGGTCTCAGTCCAAAAGAGAGTTGCAGAGAAGGGAGAGAAGAGAAATATGAGAAATGGTGGAAAAATAGCTCTTGACTTAACAAATCTTGAGGAAAATATTTAAAATCCATAAATGCCACAATGTTTTTATGGTGGTATATGAAAGGCAGGTTTGAACTTTAGGGCAGACTTGAATTGGGGTGTAGGATGGATGCCACACAGCAGAATGTGATGAAAAGTCCAAGGTGACCCTAAAAACATAAGGCCCTGAGAAGTGTAGTCATCTTGGAAAGGGCTTCTGATTCCCAAGGCTATGGTTGTGAGCTAGATCTTGATCTCAGTTTTATGTTTTAATTTGGTTAGGCCATGGCTGCTTGTTATTCAGTCAAAAACAAGTCAATACATCATTGTAATTATATTTTTGGATATAATCAACATTTACAATCAAGAAGTAAAGCAGATTACTATTTATAATGTGGGTAGTCTTCACCCAATCAGTTGAAGAATGTAGGAGCAAACACTATAGGAACCAAGACTGAGGTGTCCAAGTAAAAAACAATTGTGCCTAAAGACTCCACTATGGAAACTCTGCCTGACTTTCCCAACTGCTGACCTGCCCTACAGGTTTTGGTCTCAAGACTGCAACATCAACTCTTAACCTGAATTTCCAGCCAACCAGCTTTCCCTATGGATTTGAGACTTGTAAGCTCCCATAGTTGCCAATTTCTAAAATTTCTAGATATATTGATAGATAGCAGATAGATAAATGATAGATCCTATTGATTCAAACATGGTTCTTCATTGGCTAATTAGAATGTTTAAAAAGTACTCTGTGAAATATGTTGCTAGGTCTTGACCCAGTAGCCATTCTTCCTTATTTTTTCCATACTAAAAGAATCTTAATTTTGTTTTGACCAGCAATGCCTATCTAAAATATTTAATTCCCAGCCTACTGTGCAGCTAGGGTGGTCATGTGACATAGTTACAGCCAATGAGGCTAAAGAAGCCATGGTATTTGACTCTTGAGAAAGCTTATAAAGGGATTGACTAGGCTGGCATATTCTTTCACTGATTTTCCCTTTTCCCTCTCTCATTATTCCTGTCTGAAATATAGATGCAAAGGGTATTGTACAGCAGCCATCTTGTAATGATGAAGATGAAAGCCATCAAGAATGGTAGAGGTTAAAGGTGGAAGGATTATGGGCAGTTGAAGACATTCATGGTTATCAGCCTTAGCCTCTGGACTTCTTAAAGGAGAGAACAATAAACCTCTCCCCTCTCCCTTGTTTATGCCAATCTGGTCAAATTTCCTTCCATTTACAATGAATGCACGCCTGCCACAATCTCAGACACTGTTGGGTTAAGCAATGGCATTGTTTCCAAATGCCACTAGAGTGAGAGGCCTGGACACCTGACTCACTTCCTCTGTAGCTCTTTTCCAAAGAGCAAATTAGCTGAGCTTAAATGGTCATATCAAGGAGGAATCACCTTGCATGGAACTCAGGAGAGGTAAGTTTATGTGGGTTGTGATTGAGACGTGGGTGGAGAAGTGCTAAGAATATGCTATCATCACCAAATGGGAGTGGGAGCAGGTAAGAGGGATTTTAAACTACAAATGATAGTTTAAAAAATATAAGGATAGTTAACATGATAGGAATTCTACTACCAATGGTATATCTGGATCTGTAGTCCAAAAGGTGTCTGGTTTAAACAAAAAAGAAATGAATACTCAGGGATATGACAATCAAATTTTTCATAAGTAAAGACTGGTATCTTACTGTTTTCTCCTACACTTTCACTCTATTTTTTTCTCCTTATTCACTCATTAATTTATTCAACAAACATTTATTAAGCAAATATGGACTAAGAACACAGGAAGAGTACAAAAAGTCCTTGACCTTCAAGAGCCAAACATTGAATGGTAAGACAGAAATGTGAGCAGATAAATGACCAAACAAATCTATCAGTGATATAGAAGAGATAGGAATGAGCATAGCCTGGCCAGTGTGGTTCGATGGTTGAGCGTTGACCTATGAACCAGGAGGTCACATTTCTATTTCCAGTCAGGGGACATGCCCAGGTTTTGTGCT